>CM061263.1:31765000-31947500 GCA_030848825.1 Tadarida brasiliensis | reverse complement strand
GCAGTGGAATGGAGACAGTCATGCCATATCAAGGTGTGTATTTTAAATGGATTGCAACAGGCTGGAGAAAACCATTGAAATAGATTTATTCCATGGGAAGAAAACTCATTGTGAATACAGCTTATATGTGCTATCTCACAGAACTACTGACCAATCCCTTCATTCTTAACAACCCCACCCTGAACTGGACACTCACATTTTCTACTCTCTATGTACTTATGCTGAGAGATTGTATACCATGGTCAGGTGTATTTAGAGTTCTATAACAAATAAAGATTTCTGTGAAACTTACTCAGAATGTAACAGAAAAGAGCTGTGAGAAAGAAAGAGATAAAAGATAAGAAAAAGGTAGGTTTCAAAGTAGGGTACTTCAATGCTGAGGGAAAGGATGAGGGAGATAAGAGAAGGAGGAGGTAAAGAGAGCCAGTAGAGATGGGGAATAGAAGAATAAAGAGAATGAAATAAAAGTGGGGATGGGGATAATGTATTTAGTGTTTTACATGACCTATTCCCTTATTTTTTAGATATGTTCTAATTTCAATTACTACCTACCTAGGAATAGAACTCTATTCTACAACTCACATATCCATGTGTTGATACTAGTACTACCTTATATGCAAAAAACAACATAATTATAAAATATTTTATAGTCTAGCAATGAAATAGATATGCACACAGTTATGATATATCAAGTTGTACTCACTGACTGATTATTAATACATGCCGGCATGTCACAGCTTTCTCATAGTCCTTTTAGAAATAAAGCCTGCATTATTAAAGAAAAATGACTTTTAGAAATTCAGAACTTTATTGAAAACAAACAATCAGAATTCTCAAATATTTAGAGGAAGAACTCATAGTCTAATCCTGTATAAACCTGGAATAAGAGTTTTCTGGTCAGTTTCCTGATTAACATGCAGCTATTCTGCAAAATTTTGACACCTTCATAATACCTAGATTGTTTTTCAAATGTCATTCCTCTTTGCCTGACCAATGAGTTTTATATACTTGTATACAGTTGTTCCTATGGAAAATAATACAATAATTAATTAATAATAATACAAGAATAAACTCTGTGCTTTGCATACTCACAACTGTGAACCTACTTTTGCCGCACCCTGTATATTAGAGAATCAGATACTTTTTTTTTTCCTCAGTACTTCTTCCTTGGCATTCCAGGCATGTTTACAAAAGAATATAAAAAAGAATGGTACACAGATGATGTGTAGATGACTTATTTTGGAAATTAAATGATTTTCTATTTTAAAATGCTAAATGATAATAATAAGAAATCATTAACATCAGGAATTTCAACTCCTTAAGATAAATCAGCTCAGTATATGTAAAAAGTAACAGAAGGGGTCAGTCTATTTGCCCCACCTGCATGTACACCAGCCAAATATGAATATTTTATTTAAGGCTTAAGATAAAAGAGTTTATACATAAAAACGCGCTCTGTACATTTTTTTTTTAACTCTTGGTAAATACATATGACATACAGTATTCTTAGAGCATGACATGCATTTGTTTTATTCCACATTTTGTACAGCAACCACTGAATAAGAGGGGCCCAGAAGGAATTACAATCGCATAGGCATTGATATAGCAAAGCTAAGAGGAGATGATATAATTCAGCCTTAGATTGCACCCTCAAGAAATCATGTTGAATTTCACAACAGGTAAGCATCTTGATAAATCCTTCTGAGTATGATGAAATCAGCTTGCAAAAATACCAGAAGATTACATTCTGGGTAACATCTCAGATACATCAATTTTGTTTCGGGGACCTTTACAGTATTATACTTAAGGTATAGCAGGGTACTTCAACCACACCATCGATCTTACGAAGCCAGTGTCAATAACCTTCTTATAATACCCAATTTATCAGTTGCTTAAAGTTACACTTTTTTAATTCTGAAATTTTATTAACCGTACATTGATAAAAGCATTGACATAGGACAAGTACTCTTGCTCTCACCAATACCACGCATCAGTTAAATTGTAGAGGCTGCTCCTCTGAGACACATTATTTTTAAATTTAGATATTCCATATGTTATTCTTATAAGTGCTATTATTTAAAGTGTCTTATGTGGAGCAGAACAGAAACTAGATTTTTCCACAAATACCACTGATTCAATTTTTAACAAATACCAATCATCTAAACTCTGCATTCACGTATTTTTTTTTTCATTCAACATCTACTAAATGAACTTCTATGTGCCTAAATATATATAATTTGTTCACTGTTATATCCTCAGTACTGAGCACAATGCCTGGAATATAGTAGGCACACATCAAAAGTATTAAATATATAGATTAAATTTGGGGTACTATTAAGTGATAACAGAACAAAAGTTGTAATTTAAAAATACTGAAATTTTATGTTTCTTTTTTGAATTCTAACAGAAAATCATCCCTCAAGCCATGACACCACTACATAGATAATAAGTATATATACTTGCTTTGGACTGGATAAAAATGGCTATTATCCTGTGACTGTCCTAGAGCCTCAAAATAGACATAGTGCTATATAATAGGGTTTAAAAGGAGAACAGGATCCCAGATGAAACCCAGATTAAGAGATTTCTCTTATTTTTCAAAGAGCAGGGGAAAGAAGATTAAGGAGTCATGATTGGGAAGAATGTCAGAGACTAGATAGAGAGGTTCCGAGGACAGAGGCAAAATTTATTTCTGAGAAAAGATCCTCTTATAGATTAAAAAATAATTTTGAAGAACCATGAAGAGCTATGAAATATTAACTATAGGCAATTAGCAAATTAATCTCAACATCCTCCATTCTTGGATTAAAAAATGACAGTTGAAGAATTCATTTGAGATGGCTCTTTCATCCACCTACTTTTCAAACTGGCTTCCTGGCAGAACAAGACTATCACACAAGTCAAGAGCACTCCCCTCAAATACTATCAGCATTCCACTGTGAAGGAGCAGTTCATTGAGTATCTAACATAAATGCTGTTAGTTTGCATTTCTACTGGCAACATTTAATCTTGGCACTACCTCTGACCACTACTAGTTAAGTCCACAGTTAGAGGTAATAACATTTAAAATAATTAATTTAATAGGATAACCATAAGACTTGAAAACTTTGCACCATGATGTTAAGCTAATGAAGTTAGAAATCAGATTCAGCCATGTAGACCTTCACAATCTTTTTATTATTTTCAAGTTTCATGGGGCTACCAAGATCACTCACTAATGGTACTGTTATCAGTGGGGTGTTCTCTGTGTCCCCACCTGTTGCTGGTGGAAGTGGGCTTCTTGCAATGTCACAAGAAAAAGAATTTTTTTGAGACTCACACAGGAGAATGAGTGGTATTTATTTGCATGAAATTAAACCCCTGAGTTTCAAGGCCTCATCTCCTTCCATCCTGTCAAGGAAAAAGTCCAGCTGTGTCTTTAGAAGAGCTAAGATTAAAGCCACTGCCCAGAGCCTCTGTTCCACATTTGCACAGTGTAGTCCAACAAAAGGTTAGCTAAGCTTGTGTTCCCAGCTGTAGTCCATTATTTGTGGGGTCCACATGACCTTGAGCCATGCAGCTTCTAGGGCAACATGGCTATGGAGGGAACACGGAAGCAGGGGCAAAACCAGAGTAACAAGAGAGTGAGAATTTCTTTGTCTGTGGATTTTAATCTTCTAAGATTTTCACACTTGCAGTGAGTCCACGCCCTCTGGTCAACCATCTTTGTTTTCAGGTTAGCCTGGCAAGTGAGTATTTTCCCTACATCACCCTGACTTTATTGCACATGTGTCCATCTCCCCTTTGTTGGATCCCTTCCCCCAGTGATCTGCAGGAAATAGACTGGTGGGTCCTGGTAAGTGTGAAATTGCAGCTTCCTGATGAAGCTTCCAAAATGACCATGCTTATAATGTCTGGCCTCCCTTTTACTTCTTTCCTATTATTAATAACTAGTTAATTACAATGGTAATAATACCAATAGGCTTTAAATGGAAAGGGGAAGGTATGATATAATTTAAATCTTAGAAATTATATTATTCTTATTTTTTCTCTACTGCTCTGTACTACATAGTATGCAAACAAGAATAGTGATAGGAGAATGAATGAATGAATGAGTGAATGAATGAATGAATGAATGAACATATAAATAAATCTATGTAAGAAAGACATTTTTGTGAAATAACAAATCACTATTGGGTGCTATAATTATCCACATTATTATATATTTCTGAAATATTTACTAATTTAAAATCCTGATATAATTATTCTTATACCTATGCTAATATTTTTAAATCAGAGTGATAATATTTGCAAAGCAAACTTTTTTTTTTTGTTAACCCTCACCCAAGGATATTTTTCCATTAACTTTAGATAGAGTGGAAGGAAGGGAGAGAAACATCGATGTGAGAGAGACACATCAATTGGTTGCCTCCTGCAGGACCCTGACCAGGGCCAGAGATTGAACCTGCAACTCAACTACATGCCCTTGACCGGAATCAAACCTACGACCCTTCAGTCCATGGGCCGACACTCTAACCACTGAACCAAACCAGCCAGGGCAGCAAACAATATTAAAATAAGCCCACTGGTGTGGCTCAGTGGATTGAGTATCAACCCATGGACTGAGGTCCAGGTTTGATTTCCTGGTCAGGCACATGTCTGGGTTGCGGGGCTTGATCCTCAGTAGGGGGCATGTAGGAGGCAGCTGATCGATGTTTCTGTCTCACATTGATGTTTCTGTCTCTCTCACCTTTCTTCTCTCTCTAAAAATGAACAAAAAACATATTTAAAAAAAAAATACATAAAAAAATAAACATATTAAAACTTCAAAAGACTCTTTCCAATTTATAGATTCCATAAATTGGTTTCATAAATCACTAGAACAATAGAATGCACAAGACACTTCAAATGACATTGTGAATTAAATTTGGAATAACAAATAAATGTATAGTTATTTGAACAAGTATTACATTCTCTGAATAAATCTGTGATAATAATGGCCTAACAATATAACTTCTAAAATGAATAGTGCATTCATTTATGCTTACTGTTGCGGGTTATGCACAAGAAAAATAACTCTGCAAAAATATAATTATATAAAAAATGCTCAAAATTATTTGTATGTGACTTCTGCCTCTAGCCATCACAGAGTAAGAAACTTGATTTACCTTCCCATCTCCAACAACAACAAAATAAAACAAAACATATCAAATGACAATCTTTAAACATTGGAAATAAACTGCATGAGATGATAATCCCTGAGAGAAGGGAAACAAGGTGAGTTTTTTATTGTCCCAGCTTCTTTCCTGAAGGCGAGTTCCAGTCAACAATGTAAGGAAGGGGATTCAAAACAGATCCCAAGGGACTCTCTTAGTTAGACAGACATGTTGAAAATCGGGAAGGCCAAGGCGACTGTAATTTGTGAACATAGTGCTGAAGAGTACATACCAGGGAGAGACAATGAAAGCTCCAAAAATGAGCAGAAGTGTTCACTTTAATCTCTGGCTTAGTAATTCTTTAGGCATTTATGAGAAGAATCATGAATTTACATTTTCCCACCAGCCAGAGAAGAATTAATAATACAAGCGGTATCAGAAGAAACCTTTAAAGGTAATGCATGAATATTGGGGTTAAATTAGTCCTAGATTAATGGCTACTCTGTATTCATGATAATAAATGACAAGGGCAAGGCTCAAAAGAATGTAATAGATTCCTCATTCTAAAATGAAGTCAAACATTGTTTAAAGGAATACAACAAAATCCAGCAACATCGGTATAAAAGTCATATTGTCCCTTATCCATTAAAAATTTCCCCACATTGAGATATGGCACCTATCTACGTGCCCTGTAAGGGAAGGGCTCACCAAAGCAACAATGGCCTCCACCAGCATGTCTACCTGGGAGAAAGCTGCCTCCCCAGCTCTCACCATGATGCCAAACAACTCAGTTCTTCCCCAGATGTCTCTGGTGGCTTTCAAGCTGTCTTCCCCACACTAGAGCCTAGAGGGAGTGAGTCTGATGGCCTCAGATCTCATAAAGCAGAGGAGTAAGAGGAACCAGAAGTCCTAGCACAGTGTTGCTTGAGGCAACCAAGCTTTCTGCAGCCTGCTCTTGAGGCATTTCCTGGAGGAAGACCTCTGGCTTCCCAAACCAACTTCTCTCCCGGCCAGACAGAAGATGCTTGGGCAGCTTGAGGCTGGCCACCCCTGCCAGACCTGAGGGACCCCTGGGCTAGCTCTTTTGCTTTTAAACTGAAGAAAGAAGAAGGTAAGGAGAAGCTATTCTGTACCACAAAACATTCAAGATACTTTTCTTGTTGAAAACCTCAACTAGTGGGGCCAGGATGAGATGAGCCCCACAAGCCTACATGCTTCTCATTGTTTTTCCAAAACATAAAGCAATTAAACCTAATTCCATGGAATCATAATATAAAAGTTGAATACACACACACACACACACACACACACACACACACATTTCTCAATGTTCAAAGAAGCAAAAAAAAATATCAACCATAGCTAGAGAAAGTTAATTAATACAAACTGACTGAAAAATGGCAGAGATAATGGAATTTTCAGACAAGGTCAATAAGTCAGGTATTTTCCATGTCTTTGAAAGTTTTAAGAAGATATAACCATGATGACTAGAGTAATGTAAAAAGAGATATACACACCACTTCTACAAATTAAAAATACAATGTCTGAAAAAATACATTAAATAAAATTAATAACATAGTAAAATACTAATTCTTGCAGGATAAAATATAAGAAAATTTATGATAGCTAAAAGAAAAAAAAGAAGAAAAAAAACAAAAAAACTAAAAGAAATAGTAAAAAATGATGCACAGGGAGAAAAGAAATTGAATATAAAACAAAAAAATATATATATATATCAGTGAACTTTGATCATATCAAGCAATCTGACAGGTATGCAATGGAAGTCTGAGATGAGTGGCAGAGAACATATTTGAAGAAATATGGCATTTCCTTCCCCTGATTTTTATAGAATATTAAAACTACAAACCTGAGAAGCTCATTAAAACAAAGACAGTAGAAAGTTGAAAACAGCAAAGGACATCATAGATTGCTGAAAACCAATCATAAAGAGAAAAGTTTAAAAGCTGTTGGAAAAAGACATTCCATACATAAGGATTATAGCAGAGTTGTTATTAGAAACTATGCAGATGAATAAAAAGTAGTACATATTTTAAGCACTGAAATTAAAAAAAAAAACTATCAATCTAAACTCTATATTCAGCAAAATAAAAAATTTTTAAAATAATAAAATAGGTTTTCAGGCAAGTAATCACTGAGATCATTTATTACCAATAGACATGCATGAAAAGAAGTGTTGAGATATGAAAATGACACCAGATTTCATTTGCATCTATACAAAGCTATTTGATACAAAACAAACAAACCAAAAATAAATAAATAAATAAATAAATAAATAAATAAATAAATAAATAAATAACTTGAAATGGTAAATTAGTGGGAATGTATAAGACTTTTGTCCCCTTTGCCTGGCCAGTGTGGCTCAGTGGTTGAGCATCTACC
Organism: Tadarida brasiliensis; assembly: GCA_030848825.1. NCBI lineage: Eukaryota > Metazoa > Chordata > Mammalia > Chiroptera > Molossidae > Tadarida > Tadarida brasiliensis. Next base: position 31,939,965 of record CM061263.1, on the reverse strand, counting down.
CATGCACCAAGAGGTTGCCGGTTTGATTCCCAGTCAGGGCACATGCCCAGGTTGTGGGCCAAATCCCCAGTGGGGGGCATGCAGCAGGCGACAGGTCAATGTTCTCTCTCATTGATGTTTCTATCTCTCTCTCCCTCTCCCTTCCTTTCTCTCTAAAAAAATTTTTTTAAAAGAAGACTTTTGTCCCCCTTCTCAATCTCTTTAAAATATAATATTTTGCTTAAAATGAAATAATAATGCATCATGAGTGTGGTAGAATGAATATTTGGTCTACAAAGATGTCCTCTTTCTAAACCCAGAATTTGTGAATATATTACTTTACATTCAAAAGTAGCATTCAGATGTGCATAAGTAAAGGTTTTGAGATGGGAAGATAATCCTAGACCTGGGTAGGCCTAATTTAATCACAAGGCTCCTTATGAGAAGGGAGACAGGGGTCAAAAAAAGAACAAGGTGAACAGAAACAGAAGTTGGAGGAAGCAGCTATACTTTGAAGATGAAGGAAGCGATGAGGTAAACAATATAAGTTTTTATAACCTGGGAAAGGCAAGGAAACAAATTCTCCCTAGAGTCTCCAGGTGGAACACCACCCTGAAGATGAATTTTGAACTTCTGATCTCCAGAACTATAAAGAGAATAAATTTGCATTGTTTTAAGCCACTAGATGTGTAGTAATTTGATATAGCAGCATTAGAAAACTAATTTAGTAATGTTAGTTAATAAAATACGTAAAAATAAAATGCCTGAAAACAATAGCTTAAAAAATGGTAGTGGAGAGAAATGAAAGCTAACAGTTTTAAGTTCCTTACACTATTCATGAATTGATATATTTTTATTTGAAAGTAGACTGTGTGAGGTTAAAGATGCATACTGAGCTGTATGACAATTGCTAAAAAATATTAAACAAGAGGATATCAAATAAGTGAAAGTGAAGATAAAATAGAATCATAAAATACATTCAATCTTGTCAAAGAAGACAAGAAAAAAACAACAAAAAACAACTACAAATAACAGAAGAGAAAAATAGAAAATAATGATATCACATAATTAAACCTAACCATTTTGAAAATTACTTTCAATGAAAATATTTTAAACTTTCTAATTGAAAATGAGACATTGCCATCTTGAATAAAACAGTGAGACATGATCATACAATGTCTAACAATCACAACAAAAAGTAAAGCCACTTTATATATGAAGGCACAGGTAGATTAAAGATAAGAAAGATTAAAAAGAAGATATACTTTGTTGAGACAAATTATAAGATAGCTGGAGTTGTGGTATAAATATCAGAAAAAGTAGATTTCAGAGGAAAAATAAAATGAATAAAGAGAAAAACCTTGTAATAATAAAGAGTTCTTTTATCAAAAGGATGAAACTGTCTTAAGGGTATATGTACCTGGTAAGTGAGCATCAAAACACATAAAGCAAAAAATGTGTAAAACTGAAAGAAAAAATAGATGAATACAAAACTATAGTTGGATTTTTTTCAACATTTCTTTCTAATTCAGAGAATTACAATTAGACAGAAAATCAATAGGATAGAATAGAATTGAATAACAACAGTTTTGACCAAATGAGTTATTTATGAAATACTCCACCAAACACAGAAGAATTCACATTATTTTATTTTTATTTATTTATTTTTTTCCTCAGCTGAAGATATTTTTCCATTGATTTTTAGATAACATATAAGGGAGAAAAGGAGAGAGAGAGAGAAAGAGAAACACTGATGTGAGAGAGACACATCAATTGGTTGCCTCCTGCAAGATCCTGACTAGGGTCAGGGATTGAACCTGCAACCAATGTATGTGCCTTTGACCAGGAATGGAATTCGTGACTCTTTGGTCCGCAGGCAGATGCTCTACTGAGCCAAGCACCAGTGCAAATGCACATTATATAAAAATGCAAAAGGAACATAAATGCATTCTGAGTAATAAAAATGGTTATGTTTAAAAGAAAAACATCTGTACAAAATATATTTTCTGGCCCCAGAAAAATTAAATTAGTATCAATAACAAACATTATCTGGAAATCAAATATTTAGAAGTTAATGAATTCCAAATAAACCATTGGCCAATGAAGAAATCATAAGGGAAATGAAAAATTTATTTAATTGAATAAAAATGAATGTATAGCATTTTAAACGTGTGGGATGAAGCTAAAACAGTTTTGAAGGAAAATTTTATAGCACATAAACAAGAACATTCTCAAATCATTGACCTATAATTTTGCTTTAACTGACTATAAAATCAGAAAACAAAAATGAATCCAAAAATAATCAGAAGGAAGTAACTTGCAGGGATACAGGTAAGAGTAAATGAAATAGAAAACAAAACAAAACAAAACCCAAAGTCAAAGAACCCCCAAAATGATCTTTTTTAAGTTCAATAAAATTTAAAAATTTCTAGAAAACCAATGAAAAAATAAAGGGAAGCCACAAATGACCAATATCAGAATTTTAAAAAGAAACTTTATTTCAGATCCCACCACATTAAAATAATAATAAGGGAATATTTTGAACAACTTTATGCCAACTTAAGTACCTCGACTGGTAAGTTTGGCTCAGCTGTTGGAGCATTGACCCGAGGACTAAATGGTTCCAGGTTAGATTCCTGGTCAGGGGCACCTACTTGGGTTGCAGGTTCAATCCCTGGCCCCCACAAGGGTCCACGTGGAAGCAATCAATTGATGTGACACATGGATATTTCTCTCTCTCTCTCTCTCTCTCTCTCTCTCTCCTTCCCTCACTTCCATTCTCTCTAAAAATCAATGAAAGAATATCCTCAGGTGAAGAGTAATAACAACAAAAAAAAGCAAGTACATCAAAATAACCTAACCAAGCAAACTCATTTAAAATAAAACACATAACCTAAGTAACCCTACATATTTAAAAGTCATTGAATTTGCAAATAAAAGCTTATACATGGTCAGGCCATGTGGCTCAGTTTGTTGAATGTCATTCCATTCACTGAGAGGTCACTAGTTTGATTCCTGGGCAGGGCACATACCCCAGTTGCCAACTGGATTCCCAGTAGAGAATGTGTAGGTGGCAGCCCATCAATGTTTCCTTCTCATTGAAATTTCTCACTCCCTCTCCCTTCCTCTCTCTAAAAGCAATAAAAACATATTTTTGAAAAATCTTATCCATAAAGAAACTACAGCCATAGAACTTTACTGGTGAATTTTAACAATCATTTTAAAAGTAATACAATTCCACAATCTCTTCTGGGAAATTTAAAAAAAAAAAAAAAAAGGATGCACTTTCTAGCTTATGTTATGAAGGAGCGTTAATCTGATAATAAAATTAGAAAGTGCTATTAGAAAAATTTTACAAATATATCAAACATAGATTCCAAAATACTTATCCCAAATTTAGCAATTCAATTCAGGCATATATAAAAAGGACCATACATCTTAACCAAGTTAAGTTTATTTTGGGAATGCAAGGATGGTTAAACATTCAAAAATCAATCATCATGATTTACTCTAATAATAAACTAAAAAATGAAAAATACATAACCATCTCAATAAAGTCAAGATAGATGCAGAAATAACATTTATCAAAATTCAATATCATTCATTTAAAAAAATGCTCTTAGCAAACTAGCTTAATTAAAGACATCTATACACCTGAATGACTAAATAGTTTTTCATAATATCATAAATAAGACAATAATATTCTCTTACCCTTTGAGACAGCAGGGAGGGACCTGGAGACTATCATGCTAAGTGAAATAAGCCAGTCAGAGAAAGATAAGGACCACATGATCTCACTTATACAGGAATTGAGGAGATAGAGGCAGTTAGGCAGTGAGGGATGGGACCATGGGAAGGAAAGGCTGAGATATCAGGGAAGTTTGAGATGATTTGGGGCTCAGCACACAGGCAGGCAACCCAGTACACAGCATATCTGGAGGTCTATTCCGGGCTTTACATATCTCAAAATAAAACTAAAATTAACATTGGAGATTGTGCCTCCCTGACCAGAAACTCCCAGCCCCCATTTATAGAAATGCAAATTAGAAGCTCCTAGAAGGAGCACAGGTCAATTACATAACAAAAACACCCAGAAAGGAGACTTTTGTTCAAGATGGCAGCGTGGGAAACACGGTATCGCCTCCTCCCACAACCACATCAAAATTGCAACTAAACTACAACACAACCATCATTCAGAACAACCTGACATCAAGCTGAATGGAAGTCCTACAACTACGAAATTAAAGAAGCAGCCACACCAAGACTGGTAGGAGGGGCGGAGGCACGATGGGCTGGTCCCACACCCACAGGTGGCAGATAAAAATCAGGAGAGACATCTGCACTGAGAAGGTCCTCCCTGAGAAGTGAGGAGTCCCCGTCCCACACCAGGCCCCCAGCTCAGGGTTCCAGTGCCAGGAAGAGAATGTCCATCACTTCTGTCTGTAAAAACCAGCAGGAACTGAGGCTGAGGGAGGCTGCAGCTGGGGAAGCCCCAGGCAGCTCCTATTAAAGGGCCCATGCACAGACTTACTTGGACTTGCTCCGTCTGAGCTCGGAGGGGAGGCAGCTTGAGGGGCGCCAGAGACATACAGGGAAGAACTGAGCTGTTTGGCCTCGGGAGGAGGACTGGAGAGGCAGCTTTCTCCTGGACAGATGTGCTGGCAGACGCTGATGTTCCTTTGGTGAGCCTTTCCTTGGGGCAGCAGACCACCACCATATCTGGGGCTCCAGCAACCTGGCTCACACTGTTGGCTCCACCATGGTGATTCCCTGAGGCCCTGCCTCACTCAACTTTTGGGCCCACCCAAGCTGTTTCCAAAGGCTTTACCATAGGATTGGCCTGTCCTGAATCCTGCTTCAGAGTTTCCTAAAATCTCTCAAACAAGCAGCATCTGGTCTCAGCGAGCCCAATACTTCTTGCCAAGTGGCCCCAGACCTAGCACTAGAAGCAGCCAGCCTTGGTTCAAAACTTGGCTTTTCCTGGGCACCTCCAAGCCCAGCACAAGAAGCAGCCATCAGCAGATCATTTTGTAGCTTATGCCAGGTGGCCCCAGATAGAACACAGGCAGTGGATGACCTTGCCCCAGAGCCAGCACATCCAGTGGACAGCTTCAGACCACATCGAAACACCACCACCCAACCACCTCCACAAGTGACACACTCAATGAGTGGACTCAGTGGGTACCAGAGCCCTGATGAAATAAGTCTTGCTCTGTATGGTGGGCCCCTACACAACTGATCCTCCAAGGGAGTCAGAGGCCAGTGTCCAGTGGGCACAACAGTCCTTGCAGCTGATAAGCTTGAGTAAATCCCTACCATTGATGTGCCAACAGCAATCAAGACTCAATTACAACAGAAGGGTGTACAGTCCACACTAGGGCTGCACCTCGAGGACCCAGCTGGGGTGATCAGGGAGGCTGTGCCACTGGATCCTACAGGACACCTACAACAATAGGCCACGCTATGAAGCCTAGGAGACATAGCAACTCTACCTAATACATAGAAACAATCACAGGGAAGCAGCCAAAATGAGGAGACAATGAAACATGTCCCAAATGAAAGAAAAGAACAAAACTACAGGAAAAGCATTAAACAAAATGGAGATAAGCAATCAATGAGATGCAGAGTTCAAAACACTGGTTATAAGGTTGCTCAAGGAACTTAGTGAGACCTTCAAGGAACTTAAGGAGACCTCCAAGGAAGTTAGTGAGAACATCAACAACATAAAAGAGAACCAGTCAGAAATGAAGGATGCACTAACTAAAATAAAGAATAATTTACAGGGAATCAATAGGAGAGTACGTAAAGCCAAGTAGCAAACTATCAATTGGAATATAAGGAAGCAGAAAACAGCTAATCAGAACAGCAAAAAGAAAAAGGAATCCAAAAAAATGAGGATAGTGTAAGGAGCCTCTGAGACAACTTCAAGCGTGCCAACATTCACATCCTAGGGGTGCCAGAAGGAGAAGAGAGAGAACAAGAAATTGAAAACCTATTTGAAACAATAATGACAGAAAACTTCCCTAACTTGGTGAAGGAAACAGCCATACAAGTCCAGGAAGCACAGAGAGTCCCAAACAAGATGAACCCAAAAAGGTCCACACCAAGACACAGCATCAAAATGCCCAAGGCTGAATACAAAGAGAGAATCTTAAAAGTAACAAGAGAAAAGCAGTCCATTACCTACAAAGGAGCTCCCATAAGACTGTCAGTTGATTTCTCAAAAGAAACTTTGCAGGCCAGAAAGTGACAAGAGATATTCAAGGTGATGAAAAGCAAGAACCTACAACCTAGATTACTCTATCCTGCAAAGCTATCATTTAGTATCAATGGACATATCAAGAATTTCCCAGACAAGAAAAAGCTAAAGGAGTTCATCACCACCAAACGAGTATTATATGAAATGTTGAAGGGTCTTCTTGAAGGAGAAGAAGAACAAAAATATGAACAATAAAATGGCAATTAATACATATCTATCAACAATTGAATCTGCAAACAAAATGAGCAAGCAGAACAGAAACAGAATCATAGATACAGAGAACTTTTTGCTGCTTACCAGATGGGTGGGACTGGGGCAATGGGTGAAAAAGATGAAGGAATTAAGAAGTACAAATCAGTTGTTAGACTGATGAACCTCAAAAGGAAGGGGGGAGGGAGGGCAGGATGAGATAAACCAAAGAACTTCTGTGCATATATGCATAACCAATGGTCACCTACAATAGTGTGGGAAAGACAGGAGGGGGGCGGGATTGAGGAGGAGGGAGTCAATGGGGAAAACAAAGTGGGGAACATTTGTAATAGTTTCAACAATAAAGATGAGTTGAAAAAAAAAAACCAGAAAGGCTGGTTTCAGGCAAGAAGGGAACAGTGATTGACTGATTGTATTGTTCATTTTTCTGGGTTTGCAAAGGAATTTTATTTACTGTTGAAGAATATAATGCTGGGGATTCTGATCTATTCCAGTGAATATATCTGCTGGTTTCTGGGAACAAAGCAACAGGATTAATGAATGATTGGATTTGGGAGAGAAACCAAAAGCAGGCATAGGGTTGCTCCAAGGGCGTTTCCCCTCCTCCTCACTAATAGTTTGCAAGAAGTTGAAATTATCATAAAAAGAGAAGCCACTAAGGTCCCTACACATCTATACACCCAGTAAGGTGGAAAACACAAGATTTAAAATGTATGAATGTTACTAAGGCAGAATTCCTTGAAAGGACCAATCAGAGGCTAGCAAAATATATATCTACCCCTAGACAACAGAGACCCATGGGCAACCCACTTGGGTCCCCTCCCTGTTGCGGGGAGTCTGTCTATCTTTCAAATAAACTTTCCTTTTGGTTATCCCTTCATCCATGAGCTCATTCTTCGATTTTGCAACACAACGAACCTGATCACCACCACTTAGTTTCAGAATCTAATGAACAAAATAAACTGACAAACAAAATAGATCCAGAGACATGGAAGCAGGGAACAGAATGACAAATCTCAGAGGGAAGGGGGGAGGGGGCAGGAAGAGATTAACCAAAGAACTCATATGCATAACTCATGGACATAGACAATAGTGCGGTGAAAGCCTGGGGAGGGCTAGAGCAAGGTGAAAAGGGTCAATGGGGGAATAATAGGGGGACATATGTAATACTTTCAACAGTAAAGATAATTTTTTTAAAGACAATAATATTCATTGCCATCACATGTAGAGAAAATTGTAGTGAAGAGTCTCCTTAGGTCAATAAATGAAGAAAAACAAACATACAAACTATAAATAAATAGTATATCTTTATTAATAGATTACATAAGGATCTACTCAAAAATCCTAAGAAATATACAGGAAAAAAACTATACAAAATAAGTGAATTTAGCAATATCACAGTAAACAAACTCTATATACAAAATTAGACTGTATTTTATATAATTCCAATGAACAAATAAAAAATGAAATAAAAATATATCATATACAATAACATCAAATATAATGAAATTCTTAGGAATAAATTTTAATAACACATGTGCAAGGCCAAAACACTGAATATTACAATTCGTTGCTGATAGATATTAAAGAAAACTTAAATAAGTGGAAAGAAAGTCTATATTCATGAATTAGAAGATACAATAATCTTAAAGTGTCAATTATCTTCAATTTGCTCTATAGATTCAATGCAAACTCAATTAATTCTCAGAAAGCTTACTTTTTAATTGGTAAGCTGAATCTTTAATGTATATGGAAATATTGATGACATAGATTAGTCACCAATTATTGATACATGACATCATGGATGAATTTCAAAACATTGGTAATTGAGCCCTGGCCGGTTTGGCTCGGTGGTTAGAGCGTTGGCCCATGGAACAGAGAGACCCCGGTTTGGTTCCCGCTAGAGGCACGTACCTCGATTGCGGTTTGTCCCCAGCCCTGACTGGGGTCGTGTGGGTGGCAACCAGTCGATGTGTCTCTCTCACATCGATGTTTCTCTCTCTCTCTCTCCCTCTTTCCCACTCTATCTGAAGATAAATGCAAAGATGTCCTCAGGTGAGGATAAAAAAAAAACACATTGGTAATTGACAAAAACCCACACAAAGACCACGTATTGTATGGATTCCATTTATATAAAGTCCTAGAAAAGGAAAAATTTTAGTGACAGGTGGCATATCAATGGTTGTAAATGACCAGGGTTGGGAGGACAGGATTGATTACAATGGAGTATGAGTGAAGCTTTGGGGAATAGGATATATATCATGATTTTTTTGATTAAACAACAATGCATATTCGTCAAAATGTACTTGTGCATGCAAAACAAGTAAATTTATATTATATTAATAATATACGTCAATAAACAGATTAAAAATAATTTGATTCAACATTTGTTTGAGGAAATCAATTTGATATATAATTTAAGAATGTTGACATGGCAGGAATTTGACAAGTTCGAGCACATTCAAGGTGGTATGGCCATGGATGACATGGTAGAAATCTGAAAAGACAAATGTACCTAATGGTTTCTAAGAAACCATGACCCTGAATAAATAAATAAGCAAAAGAAAGAATAGTTCGGCTGGTGTGGCTCAGTGGTTGAGCATCGACCCATGCACCAAGAGGTCGCTGGTTCAACTCCTGGTCAGGGTGCATGTCCAGGTTGTGGGCCTGATCCCCAGTAGGGGGCATGCAGGAGGTGACCAATCAATGTTCTCTCTCATCAATGTTTCTATCTCTCTCTCCCTCTCACTTCCTCTCTCTCTAAAATCAATAAAGGAAAAAATAAAAAAGAAAGAATAAATAAATGTTACAATAAATAATTGAGAGTGTGCAAACAGAGTAGAAGCAACAATGATTGCTTTATAATTAGAAAACAATTGATGTGGTCATATTTTGAAGTTATATAAACTAAGTCATCTTTTATGAATGTATGTGCAATTGTGTGTGTGAGAGAGCAGGAAAAACAATTTTATTGACCAAACCAACAGATTCCATCAAGTTCATCATCCATGTTCAGATGAAGTTGGAAAAAGGGAATTTTATTTCATGTAAAATAAAAAATTTTAATACTAAACTAATATAAAATGCCAATATTTTATATGGGCAAAAACAATTTCCCAAAATACCAATTTAGCTACGTTTATATTAAAATAATACTGATAAAATATTTCTCAGAAATATAAGACTTTCCAAATATAGGCACAGTGGTCAAAACTTCCATAAGGCAAGCAAAGTCAAAAATAGCTAATATCACAATAGAAAAAATATAATCCCTTAGCAGGAACACTACTTAGACACGGTCCTTTCCAAACATCACTAGCACCCCCACCTACTCTTTTTACAGATTATAAAATAAAAATTTAGAAATGTGTATTCACTTACCTAAACTCACAGTGTGGCAGAGCCTAGACAGGAAGCCAAAACTGGGTTTTTATCAGTGTGTTCTTTTTACAATGCTGCACTACCTCTTATATTCATCAAAACATGATTCAGTTGGGAATAGGCAATGCTAACATTATAAAATATATCCCCAAGCACCTCCTGGGAAATCACAAACTTACTCCTCAGATTTAGAGCAGTCCCTGGGGCAGATTTGTAGTTTTCTGTCAAATGCAACAAGTCTTTCACCAGTCAAATTACACCTACCTCACACATTTTCAAAGTTGAAAAATCATGGATCCCAGCAACAACTGACATCAAGTAGTGTGTAAAACACACCCAAGACCAATACTGAAACTAGATGTTGAAGGAATAAAAATCCAGGTTTGCAAGGTATGGATAATAGATATATAGTAGGCTTTCAACACAGTGTTAAAAAATAGAAAATCTATATGGGTAAAACATTCCTTAATGCATTTACAGGGATAACCAAAGTGTTAATCTAAATATCATTGACATCTTGTTACTATACAAATGTGGTATGTTGTGCTGTTTTGAAAGAAAAGATATTTCTAGCAAATTCAGAACATACTATAAATTTAATCACTTCATAAAATATTTACTTAGTTATATACAACAAAGAAGGGAGAATGTTTTGCAAAATAGTCTAGTTTATACATTTGTCTTGGAAAAATACCTTTGCCTAGCTTTTTTCTGTAACTGAGTGTGAATGCAAAGTAAATTATTCTTAATAAATACTTTATGTCTGTGGTGTTGGAAGGAGACTATATGGAACACATTTGCTTGAATGGATTATTTTGTTTTTGTTGTCCAGAACACTTTGGCAAATTATTATGGTTGAAATGTGAAGGAAGAAATGAGTTCAAAGGTAGTTTTAGTGGGTATTAAGTATTTTTAAATGTCATGCATTAAATATATATTATCTCTATAATATTTCTAAAAGGATATATTTTTATACAATTTATAGATAAGGAAACAGAGAAGAATTACCAAAATTATCACAGAAAATTGGGATTCTGAATAAAGCCTCTGCTACTTCTGATATGCTTATATCCTACCTAAAGAGGTGTCAGGGAAGATTTCTGTGGGCAAGTTTCTTTTACGGGAAAGGGTTCCCGTGGTTAATTCTATGCGACAGCTTTGCTAGGCCATGGTACCCAGATATTTGTCTAAACACTGGTCTCAATATTGCTGTAAGGGTATTTTTAAGATGAGAATAACATCTGAATCAGTAGACTTTGAATAAAGTAGATTACCTTCCATAATTTGGATGGGCCAATCAGTTGAAGGTTTTAAGAGTAAAAAGACTGACTCCCTCAAAAAAGGAGGAATTGTGCCTGTCTGCAACAACAACCCTTTCCCGAGTCTGCAGACTGAGAGCACTCTCTGCAGAGTTTGCACCTGCCAGCCTTCACACTTTTGTGAGAGCCACATCCTGCGATCCCTAAAGTCTCTCTCTCTCACTCTTTCTCATTCTCTGCACACACACAAACACACACTCACACACCCTATTAAGTCTGTTTCTGTGGAGATCCCTGGCTAATATAGTTCTCCATACCCCATCAAAACCCACTGAATGCCTTTTCCAATCACCTAATTGCTTATGTAAATTTCATTTATGTAAGCTAATTCATAGCACAATTCATAACCTGCCACGTATGATCCATACATACTGTACATACAGTGGTGTTACACCAGGAAACTTTCTAAGTGTTAATAGGCAATAAACAGTAAGTCACTAAAAATCTCTTTGAAACTGATCTATATAAAATAAGGTATGGAAATTATGAGATTCCTTAAAAATGAAAGAATAATTTGTCAACAAAAATTAAATGCCCAAGGGAGTTAACTACTTGGATTGGACTCAGTCTTTGGAAAAAATTCAGTTATACATGAATAATTCTCTGAAAAATTTGTATTTAGATCAGCAAGTACTTTGTACTTTCAGCTCCAAAAGACCCCCGTGGGCTATATACGCACGATAAACTTTCAGAGAGAATGAAGTTTCACTAAACTGAATGCCATTATAAAATTTGACCCATAATTGATATTACATTAATATCCATGTCTTATTTATTTGAGTGTAAAACGGTGTGACTGTAAAGTAAAATAAAAAGTTCAATGTAAACCTGAAGCTAGAGAGCAGGTTCAGACTATGTGAAAAAATACATTGAAATATGGACACTGGTCAGTTATCACCTAGAGTTTTGTCTCAATAATGTTGGCATGCTCTGTCTGTTTTACCACTTTTCCAGTCTAATTCAATATATATTTTTTTAATTTATTTTTTACTCCTCCCTTTCTGATAGCAAACTGATTTCATTTTAGAAAACTCTGTACCATTGGGTGCAGTCCTGGCAGGTCAGTAAATTCAAATGTCATGTTCTTCTGCTACAGAAACAACAGTCCTCAAAGATTCGAATAAAGTCTTCCCTGAACACCCCTTATATGGTCAACAGATAGGTTTCAGACCTAACTTTAGCCAAATGGAATTCACCCAGTACTTGAATCTTGAGCTGAATGACACAGAAAATAAGATGTTATTGGAGACCATTCATTTTTCGTGGTAGTGACATGAGAGTTGGGGTGTTCCTGTTCTGTTTCCTCTTCTAATTCTATATAGAATTCTCTAGTCTTTCCATTAGTTCAGTGTGTTACACAATAACTTTCTAACAGATTTTTTAATTAAACCATTTTATTGTCAAATTTAAATTAACTGGAAAATAACACCAATGGTTTAATATTTAACAATAACTGCCGCCCCTAATTACATTGTGTTTAATCCCCTTCTTACTGGGTAGTAGGTCCCTTAGTAACACTGTGATCAGATTCTATAATTTTTAGAAAATGTTTATAACCAGACTGTTTTTATTTGTCATTGAATATTTAGTTCTACACACTTTTAAAACTTTAATCTCAAACGTGGTTTAAAATCTTTCCTTTTCTTTTCTCCAGTGCAGCTAGAGTTGTCGCCTTGTCTATTCAAAAATGGATAACATGAGGTATAATGTCACTCTGTGACAACTTCTTTCTCTACGTTTTTAAGAAACAGCTCCTTCTCTATTAGTGAAAGGGAGGAGAAACGTAGGGAGGTAGCAGTCTCCTGACTTTAGTCCACTGTAGATGGTTTGTTGAGTTCTGTAGCAACTCATTTTTGTTCAGCTTCTCTGATAGGGAGAGATTTGTGCATGTATTGTGCTTGGGTTCTTTGAAGTAATGTTCAGATTCTCCCTGGGGATCTCCAACGCTAAAGACTGCAGCAGAAGATCATTTATTCTTCTTTGGACCTACCACTGGTACTTTTATCTAAAATTTTCTCTGGGTTGAACATCACAATTCTTGGCCCAACAATCATTCAGGCAGTACAATGGCTTCTGACCCTCCACTAACATCTAAGTTCCTTAATGGTGTCTGTAGTAACCACCATAGAATTCTTCCCTATGCTTAAAAGATTGGAAAGATTGCATGGAGTTAGTTAATTCCATCTTCTTTCCATCTACATGGCATTGAGATTGTGATGTTTAATTTTATGTGTCAACTTGACTGGGACATAGGGTGCCCAAGTTAAACATTTTTCTAGGTGTATCTGCAAGGATGTTTCAGATGAGAAGTCTCCCTTATCCAACTTTATGTTCTGTCCCCCGAGACCCAGCACCCTCAGGATCCACCAGCAGAATACTCTCCTTACATGTGACAGTATATGTTATCCAGCTACTATAACTCTTTTATCATAAACTCCTTATATTCCTTTAGCAGAGCCCATACTTCTCCATTTAAATCATGCTAAGATTTGCCCCTCATTGTGAGTCTGGTGACCACGGGATGGTTGAAAACAGATTCTGAGGAAAGCAGTATCGTCTTTTAAGGTATCTGACCTGTTTTGTGCTTCTACATAGTCTTCAAAGATTACAGGGTCTCCAATTTCTAACAAGGGGGAGTAGATGACTGCTGCAGGCCCCAAAAGTTCAGGAGACTTGGGGTTCAAGGTTTTTCAGAGTATTTATCCAGATATCCCTATTTCACATGTCATAATCCAACATTTTTCAGATCAATAGCCTGAATCTGACACTGGAAATTTTCCCAGGGTAATAATTTAGCCTTTTATGCCAAGCCTACAATGAAATCCTGGGGTCAGACTTCTATTCTGTCTATGATTCACCTACAGGAGATTAATGGCTCTTTAAATGCTGCCAGGTATACTATCTGACTCACATTTTGGTTTAATTTGTGATTAATCATCCTAAACCTGTTATTTTATTTCTTCAAATTATCCATGTGACTCATACGCAGCATTTCAATTTCATAGGCTTTCTAATCATCCCCTCCATACCTATTAATACCACAGAGTTTACACAAATCAGTGTATCTCCTTGCACCAAGTTTACCACATTTGACATTTTTAACAATGGCATTTATATAGCTCCACTTTCCACCAGTGATGGGGTCATAATTCTCAGCTACATTGAGGTGATCCAACTCCAGAATTCCTTCATTAGTATCTATTTCTTAAGACCAATACTGGTACCAGCTATCTTAGGTTAGAGCCTTTAGAAGCAAGCATGAGGCAAGAATCATGTGCAAGTGATTTATTAAAGGAATACTCTTCAGAAAAACTGGTAAAGAAATGAAAGATTATTTTCAAAAAGGATTAAAAACAAACAAACAGGTCTTAGGTAATATCTAGCCTCTTCTTGATTCACAAGGTGCTCTGTAGCATAAATCACATTACAGAGTTATTCATCTTCAAGGGAAAAGGAGATAAATCTTTCTTTATCCCCACATCTCTCCATCTTACTTGTGGAGCACTAAAGGTGAGGAAGTTCGTTTTGACTGACACCTATTTGTATAATTGGCTAGAGAGAGAAGTAAATATGAGACATTAGCAGCAAATATTCCAGCATTTGGATGATGAGTGAATCTAACTTGACAAAAAGAGTCTGAACAGGACACCAACAATGTCTATTATACTGGCACATGGTAAACACTTCATGTTAATTAAAATTAAAATAATTACATCAAAATCTATTAATTATAAAAGATTGACATTATCATCATATTATAATTATCAGTCACATGGGAGATTTTTAAAAAGATACATACCCAAAAACTATCAGAACTACTTTGAGAGTAAGGATGAAGAACATAAATTTATTTTGGAAATAATTCACAGATGTTACTAATATTCACCTTATACACACACACACACACACGCCATTAAGAAGTCTTTCAGAATTTGATTCTTTTTTTTTTTCTTTCTTTATTGGTTTTTAGTGAGAGAGGAAGGGAGAGGGAGAGATAGAAACATCAATGAGAGAGAACATCGATTGGCTGCCTTCTGCATGCCCCCCACTGGGGATTTGGCCCACAACCTGGGCATATGCCCTGACTGGGAATCGAACCAGTGAACTCTTGGTGCATGGGTTGATGCTCAACCACTGAGTCACACCGGCTGGGCCAGCATTTGATTCTTGACTACTATTATAATTTTTATATGTGACAATTTCTTCTTGTGATTTTATTTCTGTCAGTAAATATATTTTTTTGATATACAAAGCCATGTTATACTTTCATGAAATTTGCAAACATTAGTCACTTCTTCCTTAATCTCTTTCTCTCTCTCACTCACACACACACATGCACACACACTCACACATATTTTCTGGCCTCTCTTGGCTTCCTTAAACTTTGTCATTTTGCTTACATGCCACTGTTATTGTGAGGTTGTATTTAAATTTTTATACATACTTTATTACTTCACTCACAGGGCTTCTCCAGTTATATTCACAGTCACCACACTTTATTATATTTAAATATTTATTCTAAAATGCATATTTAATAAACTATTAAATAATTGAAAGGACAGTCTGGGTTTTATTTTTCAAGGGATATTTGCATTGGGTATAGAATTCTTGGTTGATAGTTATTTTAGCACCTTGAAGGTAACATTCCAGAGATATCCACATTCATTGTTTTTGTTGAGAAGGCAATTGTCCATCTTATTGTTGGCCCTTTATAAATTATCTTCTTCTGCTTTCACATCTCCTAGATGATTTTGCATTTTTTTTCTTTACCTTTGATATTTCAATGGTTTTACTAAGATGTACTAGGTATTGTTTTTCTTTTATTTCTTCTGCTTAAGATTCTATGTATTTTCAAGATTCAGTCATGTTGCAACATATGTCATTACTTCTTTCTTTTTTATTGCTGTGCAATATTCTATTGTGTGGATGTACCAGCTTTTACTTATTTATTCATCAATTGATGGATATTTGGGTGTTTCCATCTTTTGATTATTATTAGTAGTGTTACTATGAATATTTGTGCAGAAATTTTTACGTGGATGTAGTATTAATTTATTTTGAATATACAGTTAGAAATGTAATTGTTGGATGATATGGTAATTTGATTGCTTTTATTAACTGCCAGACTGTTTTGCAAGAGGATTGCACCATTTTACAGTCTTATCAGTACTGTATAATGTTCCAATTTCTCCACATCCTTGTCCAAACTTGTTATCATCTGAAATTTTCATTATAGCCTTCCTGGTGTGTATAAAGTGGTATCTTACTGAGGTTTTGATTTGCATTTCTCTAATGGCTAATAATGTTTAACACATTCCATGTGCTTATTATTTCTGTATTTTCTTTGTAGCCTGTTAAAATCCTGTGTCCATTTTATAAATTGGATTTTTGACTTTCTAACATGTAGTTTTAAGAGTTCTTTATATATTCTTGAAAGTCCTTTATCAGATATATGATTTGCAAATATTTTTTCCTAGTCAGTGCATTATCTTTTCAATGTATTAATGGTGTTCTCAAAAACACAAAAGTTTTTCATTTTGACAAAGAACAAATTATATTTTTTCTTTCTTCTTTCAATATTATTTATGCTTTTGTTATCTTAGCTGAGATTTTTTTCTTTGTCTTTGTTTTACAGCATTTTTGCTATGATGTGTTTAGGTATTGATCTCAGTGTTTACCCTACTTGGATTTTCTTTTTTGTTGTTGTTTGAGCCTCTTGGATATATAGATTTATTTTGATTATATTGAAAAGTTTTTGTCCATTATTTCTTCAATATATATTCTTCTCTCCTCTTTCCTTCTGGTACTTCTGTTATGTATATGTTTGTATGGTTAGTCACGGCTCACATTTCTTCTATGTTTTGTTTTATTTTTCTCATTCTTTAGTTCTAATCTTAGGAATATTTAATCTCTATCAATATATCTACATGTTGACCAGTTCTTTCTTTGGTAATTTAAATCTGTGACTGAGAACCTCTAATGAATGTTTTGCTTTGGTTATTCAAATTTTCAACACCATACTTCCCATGACTTGTTTTTATAACTACCTCTATCAATTTTTTTATGTGATAAGATATTGTCATCATACTTTCTTTTACTCTTTCAGTATAGTTTCTTTAGTTCTGTGAACATATTTATAATAACTGTTTTGAAGTCTTTATATCACTTTTAAACTGTCAATGGCAGTTTTATCTCCTGCTTTATTTTCCCCTCTGCAAGGATCACACTTTACTATTTTCTTGCATGTCTTATACCTTTTCTTCTTTTTTAGCAAAAAGTTTTTATTTATTTATTTATTTGTTTGTTTATTTATTTATTTATTTATTTTGTTACAGATGTTTCTCCTTTCTCCCCAATTGACACCTTCCTCCCCTTCCCTCCCCAGCTTTGTTGTCCATGTCCATTGGTTATACGTACATGCATATAAGTTCTGCGGTTTATCCCCCCCCCAGCCCTCTTCTGGCAATTGTCAGTCTGTACCCTACTTCCACGTCTCTGGGACTACCCTGTTCCTCAGACTGTTATGTTCATTATATTCCACAAATAATATGATATTTGTCTTTCTCTGTTTGGCTTGTTTTGCTTAGGGTAATAGTTTCCAGGTCCTTCCATGTCGTCTCAAAGGATAAGAGATCTTTCTTTCTTACAACTGCATAACACTCCATTGTGTATATGTACCACAGCTTTTTTATCCATTTGTATACTGATGGACACTTGGGCTGTTTCCAGATCTTAGCGATTGTAAGTCTTTATATCACTTTTAAGTGATAGTGCTGCTATGAACATAGGGGTACATATATTCTTTCTGATTGGTGTTTCAGGCTTCATTTTTTTTTTTTATTATCCTCACCCGAGGACATTTTTCCATTTTTTGTTCAGATAGAGTGGGAGGGAGAGAGAGGAAGAGAGAGAGAGAGAGAGAGAGAAACATTGACGTGAAAGGGATACATTGAGTGGCTTCCTCCCGCACGACCCACCCAGGGTCAGGGACAAACTGCAACCGAGGTACGTGCCCTTAGCGGGAACTGAACCCGGATCTCTCTGGACCACAGGCCAACGCTCTAACCACTGAGCCAAACCGGCCAGGGCTATTTCAGGTTTCTTAGGGCATATTCCTAGAAGTGGGATCACCAGGTACAATGGTAATTCAATTTTTAATTTTTTGAGGTAACACCATAATGTTTTCCATAGTGGCTGCACCAGTCTGCATTCCCACCAGCAGTGTACTAGAGTCCCCTTTTCTCCACACCCTTGCCAATACTTGTTGTTTGATGATTTGTTGATGACGGCCATTCTGACAGGTGTGAGGTGAAACCTCATTGTTGTTTTAATTTGCATCTCTCTGATGATTAGTGATGTTGAGCATTTCTTCATATGTCCCTTGGCCATTTATATGTCCTGTTTGGAGAGATGTCTATTTAGTACCTCTGCCCATTTTTTAATTGGGTTCTTTGTCTTCCTTTTGTTGAGTTGTATGAGCACTCTACATGTTCTGGAAATTAACCCCTTATCTGATGTATCATTGGCAATTATGCTCTCCCATACAGTGGGTTGCCTTTCCATTTTGTTGGTTGTTTCTTTTGCTGTGCAGAAGCTTTTGAGTTTGATGTAGTCCCATGTGTTCATTTTTTCCTTTGTTTCTGTTGCCTTAGGTGATGTATCAGTGAAAATTCTGCTGCGTATGATGTCTGAAATTTTGTTGCCTACATTTTCTTCTAGGATTTTTATGGATTCATGAGTCACATTTAAGTCATTTATCCATTTTGAGTTTATTCTTGTGTATGGTGTAAGTTGATGGTCTAGTTTCATTTTTTTGCATGTAGCTGTCCAATTTTCCCAACATCATTTATTAAAGAGGCTGTTTTTACTCTATTGTATGCTCTTGCCACCTTTGTCAAATACTAATTGAGCATAATGTTTTGGGTCAATTTCTGGGTTCTCTGTTCTATTCCATTTATCTATGTGCTTGTTCTTGTGCCAGTACCAGGCTGTTTTAATTACAGTAGCTTTGTAGTATAACCTGATATCTGGTATAGTGATCCCACCTACTTTGTCCTCCTTTTTCAAGATTGCTGTGGCTATTCGGGGTCTTTTTTGGTTCCATATGAACTTTTGAAATATTTGTTCTAGTTCTGTGAAATATGTCTTTGGTATTTTGATGGAGATTGCATTGAATCTATAGATCGCTTTGGACATTTTAATGATGTTAATTCTTCCGATTCATGAACAAGGTATGTGCTTCCACTTTTTTATATCTTCCTCTATTTCTTTTTGCAATATCCTGTAGTTTTCTGCAAATAGGTCCTTTACTTCTTTGATTAAGTTTATTCCTAGGTATCTTAGTGTTTTTGCCACAATGGTAAATGGGATTTTTTTTTTTTAGTTTCTCTTTCTGTGAGTTCATCATTGGTGTGTAAGAATGCCGTCGATTTCTTGATGTTAATTTTGTATCCTGCTACTTTGCCAAATTCATTTATTAAGTCTAGTAGATTTTTTATGAAGTCTTTAGGGTTTTCTATGTATACTATCATGTCATCTGCAAATAATGACAGTTTCACTTCCTCCTTTCCAATTTGGATACCTTTTATTTTTTCTTTATGTCTGATTGCTGTGGCTAAGACTTTCAGTACTGTGTTAAATAAGAGTGGCGAAAGTGGGCATCCTTGTCTTGTGCCTGTCCTTAAGGGAAATGCTTTCAGTTTTTGCCCATTGAGTATGATGTTGGCTGTAGGTCTTTCATATATGGCCTTTATTATGTTGAGATATGATCCCTCTATTCCCAAATTGCTGAGCATTTTTATCAGAAATGGGTGCTGGGTTTTGTCAAATGCTTCTTCAGCGTCTATTGATATCATATGGTTTTTATTTTTCATTTTGTTTATGTGGTGTATCACATTTATTGATTTGCGAATATTGAACCAGCCTTGCATCCCTGGGATGAATCCCACTTGGTCATGGTGAATAATTTTTTTGATGTACTGCTGGATCCGATTTGCTAGTATTTTGTTCAGGATTTTGGCATCTATGTTCATCAGGGATATTGGCCTGTAGTTTTCTTTCTTTGTAGTCTCTTTTTCTGGTTTTGGAATTAGAATTATGCTGGCCTCATAAAACGAGTTTGGGACTCTTCCTTCTTCTTGAATTTTTTGGAATAGTTTGAGGAGAATGGGTGTTAGTTCTTCTTTGAATGTTTGGTAAAACTCCCCCGTGAAGCTGTCTGGGCCTGGGCTTTTGTTTGCTGGGAGAGTCTTGATTACATCTGCAATTTCCTTTGTTGTTATTGGTCTTTTCAAGTTTTCTATCTCTTTCCGGTCCAGTTTTGGGAGACTATGTGTTTCTAGAAATTTGTCCATTTTGCTTAGATTGTCGAATTTGTTGCGGTATAATTGTTCATAGTATTTGTTAATGATCCTTTGTATTTCTGTGGTGTCCGTTATTACTTCTCCTCTTTCATTTCTGATTTTGTGTATTTGGGTTTTCTCTCTTTGTTTCTTGGTGAGTCTAGCCAAGGGTCCATCAATCTTGTTTATCTTTTCAAAAAACCAGGTCTTTGTTTCTCTGATCCTTTGAATTTTTGGGGGGTCACCATGTCATTTATTTCTGCTCTGATCTTTACTATTTCCTTCCTTCTACTTGCTCTGGGGTTTTCTTATTGTTTGCTTTCTAGTTCTTTAAGTTGTGAAATTAGGTAGTCAATTAGAAATTTTTCTTGTTTCTTGAGGTAGGTCTGTAGTACTATGAACTTCCCTCTCAGAACTGCTTTCGCTGCATCCCATAGATTTTGTGTTGTTGTGTGTTCATTTTCATTGGTTTCCAGGAAGTTTTTAATTTCTTCCTTGATCTCCTCGGTAACCCATTCATTGTTCAATAATATGTTATTTATCCTCCATGTCTTCAAATATCTTTACATGTTCTTGTTGCAATTGATTTCTAGTTTTATGCCATTGTGATCTGAGAAGATGAATGACATGATTTCAATCTTCTTGAACTTGTAGAGGCTTGGTTTGTGCCCTAACATGTGGTCTATTTTGAGAATGTTCCATGTGCACTTGAGAAGAATGTGAATTCTGTAGTTTTGGGGTGTAATTCTCTGTAGATATCTATTAAGTCCATTTGATCCAGTGCTTTGTTTAGAGTCTCTGTTTCTTTGTTAATTTTCTGTCTAAAGGATCTATCCAGTGATGTCAGCGGGGTGTTGAAGTCCTCTGCTATGATTGTATTGCTGTCAATTTCTCCTTTGAAGTCCTCCTGAAGATTTTTAATATATCTTGGTGCTCCTATATTGGTTGCATATATGTTTACCAAGGTTTTATCTTCCTGTTGGATAGATCCTTTCAATATTATGTAGTGGCCTTCTTTGTCTCTAGTTATGGCCTTCATTTTGAAATCTATTTTATCAGATATGAGTATTGCTACCCCAGCTTTTGTTTTCTTTCCGTTTGCTTGGAAATTTTTTTTCCATCCCTTTACTTTCAACCTATGTGAGTCTTTTGTAGTGAGGTGGGTTTCTTGTAAACAACATATATGTGAGTCATGCTTTCGTATCCAGTCAGCTACTCTGTGTCTTTTTATCACAGCATTCAATCCATTTACATTTAAGGTAATTATTGATATGTACTTATTTATTGCCATTTTTGTTTAGTGTGGTTATATTTTTCTTCCTATTTCTTCTACTAATTACAGCAGTCCTTTTAAGATTTCTTGCAGTGCTGGTTAGGTGCTAATATATTCCCTTAGCCTTTTTTTGTCTGGGAAGCTCTTTATTTGACCTATTTTGAATGATAGCCTTGCTGGGTAGAGTAGTCTTTATTCATATCCTTATTTTTCATGACCTTGATTACTTCATGCCATTCCCTTATGGCCTGTAGTACTTCTGTTGAGAAGTCAGCTGATAGCCTTATGGGGGTTCCTTTGTAGGTAACCTGTTGCTTATCTCTTGCTGCCTTTAGGATTCTCTCTTTGTCTTTAATTTTTGTCATTTTAATTATTATCTGTCTTGGTGTGGGCCTGTTTGGGTTCTTTTTACTTGAGGCTCTCTGTGCTTCTTGAAAGTGAATGCATTCTTCCTTCACCTAGTTAGGGACGTTTTCTGTCACTATTTCTTCAAATATATTCTCTAACCCTTGCTTATTTTCTTCTTCTTAGGGGACTCTTATGATCCGAATATTATTACATTTTCAGTTGTCCCACAGTTCTCTTAAGCTGTCTTCCTGTTTTTTAATTTTTTTTTTCCTTTTGGTTTTCTGATTGATTGATTTTTCTACCCTGTCTTCTAATTCACTGATTTGATCCTCAGCTTTCTCTACTCTGCTGGTTAGTCCTTCCATTGCGTTTTTTATTTCTGCTATGTCATTCTTTATTTCCACTTGGTTGGTTTTCAATGTTTCTATATCTTTACTCATGGTGTTGATGTCCTTATTCATGCTGTTGAGCTTCTTCAAGATCATGGCTCTGAACTCTACCTCTGATAACTTCCTTAACTGTATTTCATTTATCTCATCTTTGGTAGAGTTCTCTTGTTCTTTCATTTGGGATTTGTTTCTTTGTTTCACCATTTTGGCTATCTCAGTGGGTTTTGGAGCCTGCCAAATTTTCCCTGTGGGTGTTGGTGTTCTGCTATTTGTGGCTCCCTCTACTGTGTTTGGATGAGCGGGGGAGGGCCCTTGTTAAACACCACTGTCAAGTCTTACTTTCCTGGGTAGATTTACCAGCCCAGGAAAGGTTGTTATCCTCTAGCTTTTTGTCTTGAGGTTATTAGCCTCAGTTACTTGAAAAGCCTTGGGTTCTCAGTTGAATGAGAAACTCCCTCAGGTGTTCAGTATAAGAGGATTTACCAAGGGTGGGGCAGATGCTGGTTGTTAATGAGCCTCAATTTGCATTTCTTTGCTCACCTGTGTTGGGTTGAATATTCAAGAGAAGGGCTGCCGCAGTTCCGGGAAGGAGCAAGCTGGTCACTGTTCTGTGTGGCCAGGAAGGAGCAAGCTGGCCATCATCCTTTGTGGCTACGACTCAGCACAAACTCTGAGCGCCCTTCAAATCCCAGGTGTCCCCAGAGAGTTCCAATCCAGTTCGCCCTCCCTCTGCCAGAGCCCAAGGTGAGTGGCTATAGCTATTTAGTGCTCTGTCCCGGCCCTCTGAGCTATGGAGCCGCTTGGGATCATAACTCGGAGGGCGTTGCTCACAGTTAAGGCCCCTGCTGTCCGTGGGCTCCCAGCCCGCCACCCTCTCGTGCCTCTGCAGATCCTACCAGGCTCATTCAGTGTCTCTGGTTGTATGGTCCTCTCCCGCTGCTTTTCTGTTGCTTTTTCCTGATGATTTGTCTTTATTTTAATTGTAATTCCCCTTTGGTTCTGGGAGATCATCCATGTAGCTTCCATTCACTCTGCTACCATTTTTCTAGATCTTTGTCTTATACTTTTTTTTAAGCTGGATATTTTAGATACTGTATTGTAACATCATGAGATACTAATCATTCCTGCCTCCTAGCATCAAGGTCCTATTGTTGTTTATTTTTTTTAGTAACTTGACAGACTATAGTAATGATTTATTTCCCCTACTGTGATAGCTGGATATTACTTATTTTTTGTTCCAATATATCGCATCTCAGAGGGCACAGCCTTGGGCATGTAAACAATCTCCCTATGAAGACAGTGGATTACCAAGACCTTCTTTTACATTCTCTTTGTATGATCTCCTCATAAATGTGTATACTTTTGTTGGTATTATACCAAACTATTAGTCTCCACTACTGTCCTCTGATTGCTCTGTAGTTTTCAACAATATCCTGGGGCATAAATTGCTCCTGTCTGCTCTAATTAAATGCAGGCCCTTTTCAACTTTTGTGTTTGTACAAAATCCTTGAGCATTGTTGTGGTTTCATGAGAGTTCTACTTAGCTTTCCTTTCCCCAGAGTTTTCCTTTTAAATGTCTAAATGATCTATAGTTTGCTTGTTACTCTCATGAAGCTACTATATACCTTTTAATTGCGTGACACCAAGGCCTCTATTCTTTTCAAGAGCACCCTAGGTTTGAACTTACTGATACTCATTTTTCAAAGAAAATCATTTCCCTTGGGGAGAGCTATGGAGCTCTCTTTTCTGTGGTCTACCTCTCACAACTGGGAAAAAACTCTGTGCCATTTCTCCAGAGCTGATGGCACAGACTGTGGCCCACATCTCTCAGATAAGAACGCCTGAGTTATGAGCTGGGTTGTGGAAGGAGAATGCCCTTTGGTCTTCTAATTTAATTTTTCAAATACAGAACCTCCACCCAAGATCAAGCTGGAGTGAGAGCAATTAGAAGCCAGTATTTGAGGCCCATTTTGCCAGAAATAAAAGTGTTAGTCTATAAATGGAGGTAAGTAAAGGAAGAGACTCCACAGCTCTCAGTTACTCTTGGCTGTAATAAATCTTCTGCAACATGTTGCTCAGTAGGAAAAGAAATGCTGCCACACTTCCCTTTCCAGGGAGATACTGTAGGACTACACTGAGAGCTGGGTAGTAGGGAGGCTTGCGTTCTTGCACTCTCCCAGATTAGAGTTTCTGTTACACTGAACTTTGGATGGGGGAAGTGGTAGGTTGTGGCTCAAATGTCATGTACTCTTCTTGCTGTTACTGAGATTTAGTAAATTTTATTAAATAAATATTTCTTCATTTGCTATATGCCCTAAAGATAACTTCCGGAGGCTTTAAATGATTGGTACTTTCTTTTTAAATTTTTACCAGTTATGATTTCACTGAGAAGAGGTAGTTCATCACACCACCATTCCCCAATCAGAAGTCTACACTCCAGAATTTTAATTTGGTTCTATATTACAATTTTTAATTCCCTGGAAAAATTAGAAATTATATCCATTATTTTTTTAATATGTTATAGACATTTATTTTGAATTATGTGTCTAAACCACATTAAATGGATGTTGTTTTGTTTTTAAATGTTTTCCTAGCGTTTCATGTAATTTTTTAAGACTTTATTTTTTAGAGCAGTTTCAAGCTTACGATGAACTTCTGCCTTTACACATGCATAGCTTCTCCCTATCAATGTCATTCATAAAAATGGTACATTTTTCTTTTTTTTTTAACCAAGGTTAAATGTACATTGACTTATCGTAATCACCCAAAGTCCATAGTTCACCTTGCAGTTCAATCTTGCTACTATATATCCTATGCTGTACACTGAAAAAAGAAGTGCTCAATAATTTTTTATGAATGATTACAATTACATTAATATTAAGCATATCTAATGTAGACAATTGTTTCTTTCAGAGGAATATCAAACAAATTTATAATTACCTCATATTTCAATATGATTATCTTTTTTGCACTTTATTAATAGATATACTAGTGCAATTTTAAGTTTTGTTTGAGATAAACATGTAAGATAAAATATCACTCGCAGTTTCTGAGTGGCCATGTTCTTGCCCCTGTTCAATTTTACTTGCACAAAATCTGCCAAGAACATGTCAAACTTTCCTACCATAAATCCAACAAAAACCCTACCTTGGAGTATAATAGGACTTTCTATTTATAAAGTAGTAATAAAAATAATTCATTTTTCTCTGCCAAATGTATATTACAGGGCTAATAGGCCTATAAATACCAGATTTCATCTTCCTGACTTAATCATAGATAGATGATAGATAGATAGATAGATAGATAGATAGATAGATAGATAGATAGGGCCTGCCTCAATATCCCTGTACCCTGTTTTCTATGAAATCTATGGTGAATTGGGTACTGTGTTTAGTCCATTGTTTAGTTTCTTTGTATGTCATTTATCTTCCTTAATTCAGACTTCTTTCTTTTAATTGATCCTAAAAGAAACTTATCTTGTGTGCCATATAGACCTACATATACTTTTTGAGGTTTTCTCCTGAAAAAGATTTTCTTACTTGGTCCTTTTGAATGGTGCACTTGACTATGGTTTCTTCTTTGGCAAGAGATCCCAACATATCATCTCTGAGACGTGATTGTTCTCAAAGATATCCCGTTTCTTAACACAGTCATTCATCTATTTATTCAAAAGATATGCATCAACTGTATCTTATGTGCTGGGCACTAGGAATATAGAGATAAAAATAAAATAAAACCAGTCTTTTTCCTCATATTCAAAATCAAATGTAATAAGAAGACCTTCTATTGACATAACTCTACATTTGAATATAGATGAATCTCTGTTTAAAACAATGCAACACACTGATGGATGCCATCTCCTTCACTTTTAAACAGTATAGATTCAATATATTAAAAAGGACCAGTTATGTGTTATTTAAGCAACAGTCATTAGTTCTTTCATAAACTAAACAAAAACTCAAACAATCTGAAACCCTACATCAACTCATCAGTTCATTACTCCTTTAAATCATAATGCTTGAGATACACTCACTGTACATCTCACATGTTCTTTTGTATATAGTTTATCAATTGTTTCTAAGTGAATCCCAGAAACACCTCTAACTCTGCTTTTTGTTGCCAGAAATCCTGCAGGTGGACTCAAAATCTGTATTCCTGGAACCTTTGTATTTCACTACATGTACCGTGCCTACTGCCTCGGTGCTCAGCCATCAAGACTCCCATCTCTTACGCATTCTTTATACAGTACACTAATCCATCTACACGTGTGGGTGTCAACAGGGTGTCTCAGAATAGCTTGCCTTTTCATATTAACTACTTTGATCAAATTACTTGCTCTTATTTGAAGTTATAATAAAAAGTGAGCTCTTCATGACATAGTATCTGGTTTACCTATAAAATCCCTGGATAACATCACTAAACACAAACTTTTTTTTTCTTGCTTATTTTACTCCTCTCTTGTTTTGCTCTCCTCTATCCTCACATGTACATGAGGGTCATTATCACTAATGGGTCACAAAAACCTAACGGGTCACAAAAACCTAGTCTGCCACCATCTTTGCTTGATTGGGAGAGGAAACTCTCAAGGTCCGTATGTGAACACTAAGTCCTATAGGAAAGAGTGGGTCCACTAAATAATGAGCTCAGGAAAAATATTACCTGAACACTTGTAAAAACGTATTTCAAGTACATGCCTAAGACTGTCAGAACTCAATCTGCTTACTAAATTAGTGTTATAGAACAATGACAATAATAACTAGTTCATCTCAGTTTTATTATGTGTCAGGCACTGTGCTAAGTGCTTTTACAAGCATTCTATAATTTAAACCTTTCATCAAGCAGGTGCTATTACAGATGAATAACCTGAAAACTAAATCTTACAAATGCTAAGGAATTTACAGAAAGTTCTATTGTTATCAAGGGAAAATGTGAATGCTTAATACATGTCTATCTCATGAAAACCCCCTGCTCTAAACCAGGGGTCTGCGAACTTTTTCAGTAAAGGCACAGATAGAAAATATTTTGGGTTTTGTGGGCCATACTGCCTCTGCAACAGCTACTCAGCTATTAATAATATACTGCAAAGAAGCCAGAGATAATAGATAAACAAGTGTATATGCCTGTGTTTCAATAAAATTTTATTTACAAAAACAGATGACTGACGACTTTTTTCAGGGCTGGCTGGTCTTGTCCAGTAGGCTGTAATGTAGTGTAAAATCCTCAACTAACACGTTACATTATATGCCTTAACTTAAAACTATTATAATGTATTGCAAAATTCTGTTTCAGGATATAGGGAAATTAAATGCAAGCTATTCTTTCTGTTGTTGTTGTTAATCCTCCCCTAAGACATTTTTAAATTGATTTTTAGATAGAGTGGAAGGGAAGAAGTAGGGGGAGAGAGAGAGAGAGAGAGAGAGAGAGAGAGAGAGAGAGAGAGAAAGAGAGAAAGAGAGAGAGAGAGAGAGAGAGAGGGAAACATCAATGTGAGAGAAACACATCGATTGGTTGCCTCTTGCGTGACCCCGGCCAGAGCCTGGGATCAAACCTGCAACCTAGGTATGTGCCCTTGACTAGGAATCAAACCCACAACCCTTCAGTTTGTAGGTTGACGCTCTAACCACTGAGCCCAACCAGCCAGGGCCAAGATATTATTTTTAAGATATTCACACCAATATATAACTTCACTAAAAAGTAATCAAGTTCTACCAAGTCATTTATCTCCAAAATGGGTTAAATTGCACAACCGTTTCCATGCTAAGTCTTACATAGTTTATCATAACAAAAACTCTGATCCCTATTTATCCTTTTTCTGTCAAGGAGCTCAATTGCTTTTAAAACATTCTCTCATGAATCCTGCCTATGACCCTGTGAGGGAGGGAGATGACAAGTATTAAAAGATGTTCAGTGTCTCAGATTCAATTCAAGAGTTGAAAGAAGTGAAGAGATAAGTGTTTGCCTCCCTTGTAGTCTCCCAGTGTCCTTAAAATATGTACTTTGAGTCTTTTAGAGGCGTGCTGTTCCTCAGCTGGCTGCTTCTGGGAAAAGGGATCCAGCACCGGAAAATCCATTTTCCTAAAATGTCCTTATTTGGGGCTGTATCTCCCACAAGGATTTGGTTTCCATAGAGTTTTTCTTCACTTCTTGCATTATCAAGATGCTCTGATCTACAAACCAGCTGTTCTCTTTGTTCTGGTTGATGACTGTACTTCAGGAGTGGGAAAAGTAATTCAGAAAAGTAAAATATTTGGGTCTTTATGTGTCATATATATGCATATTATATTTGTATATATTCATTATATATATATATATGTGAGAGAGATATAAGAAGAATATATATTGCATGTATATATTTACCTATGACTAGTAATACTATAGTGGGTGGTAGTAATTTAAGCATAAAATAAGGCAATACATTTTACTTTTAGGTCTTGAGTGAAAATCATAATAAACATAATATTAAATGTTCAAATTAGAAAATAATTTTCTTCAATTTCCATGTTCATCAGGCCATACCACTATCCAGCATTTATAAGGAATCCATATTATTCTTATGAAATCCAGCTATTTTGATCGATCCTTTGATGCTTTCAGCAACTCAAACCTGTGCCACTAACCACATTTCTCAGATTCCTTGACTTGTGTCTCCATACAATATAAGCAAAGGTGTCTAATACTGTCCACAGATTATATATTCATGGAAATACATATCTCAACATGCAACTCCTTCCACTGAGAATGCCTAGCTCATCTTTTCCCCACTGTTTTATGTTACTTTTTGGTAAGAACCCTTCTTCAAGTTATTTTTTCCAGAAAGGCTTTCATGATCAAATCAACTCAAGGCAAGGAACCATTTATTTAAAAATATTTATGGAATGCCCATTATATGCAAGATGTAATGCTAGAGTCTTTGAGGCTTGTTTGACAAATTAGTGTCACCTTAAAGGAATTCAAAGTATAAACAGATAAAGGAGTATACTATATATATTAGAATAGATAAAACACACAAGTGTGCAAACATACACATGTCCAAATAAGAATAACACAAGGTAGAAAATTTGTACTGCCTGTGGAAGGTTATATGAAGGAGAAATTTATTTCAGTGTTAGATGAGGAAAAGATTTATCTAGAGATTGTTTGAGGGGGAAAATGCTGTACCTGTAGAATTTGTACATGTAGAAATAAGTTACTTGAGGACACGTTTCAGCTCATATCACAAAACAATGAATAAAGTAGCTTAGATAAAACATATGCATGTGGAAGAAAGTAGGAAATAATACAGCTTGTTATAGATTATAGAATATTAAGATGGCTGGATGTTATTTTGAATATAGGAACCAGTGAAGATTTTGTGCAAAAGAAAGACATTAGTAGCTATGCTTTAGGAAGATCAACAATAAAATATAAGTAAGATAGATTGAAGATGGGAAGATACTAGAGAGGAAAGACTAACTCAAGTTTTTGAATTGTTCAGAAGAGATCACAAGATCTTGGACTAGGATAATGGCAGCTGAAAAGAAGAAAAAATAAGTGAAAGCAGATAAAAGGGATTGTGCAGAAGGAGGATTGAGGCAACAAATAATAAAGGAGATATCAATCAGCCTCATACTTTTCAAATTATCTCCCAACTGCATAACCTTGTGCTGAACTGAACTATAGGCTCTGATATCCAACTGACTACCCTGAATGTCCACTAGGGTTCAATCCTTGGTAGAGGTATATACAGGAGGCAACCAATGTTTCTCTCTCACATCAATGTTTCTCTCTCTCTCTCTCTTTCACTTTCTCTTCCTCTCTCTCTCTCAAATCAATAAACATATCCTTAGATGAGGATAAAAAAGGAAAAAAAAATCTCTGATGGCTTCCCATCTCAATTGGAATAAAATCCAAAGTCATCACAATGGCCTACAAAGACATACATATCTTGTTTACTTCTCAAATCTCATCTTTTACTTCTTTCTCTCTCCACTCTACCTCCTTGCTAATTTTTGAACATGTCACAACTGTGGAGGGAAGGTGGTTGTTTTATTTGGGGAAGGGACTTTGTACTTATCCTTCCTTCTTTCTAGACAACTTTCCCTAGATGTCCATATAGCCACATGTTTCCCTCCCTTGTCTATTCAGATATCTGCTAAACTATCACCTTATCCAAGAGATCTTCCCTGACTGTCCCAAATAAATTGTCAATCTCCATGATCACTTCCTATTGCCCTTATGTTGTTAAATTTTTCTCCATAGGACTTCTTTATCTCATTTATTATGTTTATTTGTTTATATGTTCATGGCATGACTCCCCCATTAGGATATAAGCTCCATGAGGACAAGGATTTGCTTTGTTTACCTAGAACAGTGCCTAGAACATAGAAATATTAGTTAGATTAATGAATAATGAAAAAAACCTAAGAACCATCGTGATTGCTCTACCAATGATATTAATCAAGAAAGCTTAGGAGAAGAATTCACTGGAGATATATTAGACACTTTGTTTCTGAACATTTTGAGTTAAGAGCTTACACTGTACCACAGACAAATGTGTAGCAGGTCCTGAGGGATTAAAATGTGGGAGAGCAGTGAAAAGAGAATTATCATTTATATCTAGAGTGTGATAAAATTTCCAAAGATACGTAGAAAGTAAGACCAATAAATAAATCCAAAGCAATAAGGAAGATGAGCTACAAAGAAGAAAATGGTGTGATCAGAAAGTTAGAAAAGCCAGAAGGGCATGTTTTCACGAAAGCCAGGAATAGTTAGTTGAAAGAAGAATGGTTTACTCAGCATTGTTATATGCTGCATAGTAACGACTTTGAGAATTTAAAGATTGTTGTGACTTTTTTAAATGGACTGTTTTGTAATAGGGTATGAAGAGAACCAAGTTTCCAGGGTTCCAGTATGAGTCGACAATGAAGCACCAGATAAAGACTATAATATTATTTTTTATTATTTCATTCAAAAATGTTATTGAATGTATATGAAATATACAGCAGAATAATAAGGATGATAATATAGTATATAAAAATGAATCTTAGATGAAATCCAACCTTGAGAAACTTAATTAAAAAACACAAACACCCAATAATGTATCAGGGACCAAGCTAGGCACTGGGGATTCATTGGAAACATGTTTTTTTATTCAATTATACATTCATTCATTCAATAAACATGCTAGAAATGGGAGATACAAGAGACATAAAAAAAATCTTTTTTTGAGCAGAGTTTGCATTCTCATAATAAAGCAGGCAAGAGGATAAAAATAATTAAAATGCAACACAAGTTGTTGAATTATAGCACATAGAAAATGTGATGGGTTTAATAGAGAAAATAATTTTATTTTTCAAAGGTTGATAAGTGTTAAAAATTTTCTTTGGAGTTCAAAAATGATGAAAATGAGTATCTATAGAATTTCTGGAGAACTACAGAAGGATTTTGTTTTCATTTATTTATTTATTTTTAGGATGAAATGACCTGAACACATGTGTAAGCTCTGATAATTGATCCAGGGAAGGGCAGACCAGAGATAAAAAGAATGAAATTATAAGTAAAGCAATAATTTACTTAATCTACATTATTTGCGACTGATATGTTCAGCTTTGAATTTATATATTCATTATTAAATTAATAAAATGTGATTCTAATTGTATACTAATGAACTTTAATATATTTAAAAATTCTGTATTGTGCATTGACAGTTCTAAAACACATTTTATACACCAAATTGGTTATTTCACATTGTTAATGAGGGGAAATTTTGAGCTATCACATGGGGGCGCTGTCTCCCAGACAACAGTTTACTGTCAACAGTGTTACCATTTTCATCCTGACAAAAGCTCTGATGTAATTATTTGAAAATGTATACATTTTATCTTTATCCTTTTATAAAGATGAGTTTACAATAGAGGGAAAGGAAGACAAACGTAAAGGTGAATAATTCTTACAAATTTAATAAAGAGATTTGTAGACCTAAAAATCAACAGAATGAAAGTGGCAATTATCCAAGTTAGGTTCATTAGTTGGCTATTTCATTATGAGGAATAAGGAAAGCATTTAAAAATGTATACAAAATACTTAAAATATAAGATTGGTTTGTATTAAAAGCAGGTGTTTTGGGAACTTCATAGTAACTTTTTAACTTTCTGGGAGAAGAATCTTCTCTCTACATGTAAAATTTCTCCTTTGAATATTAAACATTTGTAAATGTGTTCAAAATACACTATACATCAATTTAAGATTTGTTTTCTTTTATTGTATATTAATTGATGTTTCTAAAACTAATATTCCAAGGAATACTATTTCTTCAGGTTTCAAATAGTTGTACCATAAAAGTGTCCTATATTCAATTAAGTCCAGAGAGTGTTGCGTTATTCCAAGTTAAAAGGGATTTGTTGTTGTTGTTGTTAATCCTTACCTGAGGATATTTTTCCATTGATTTTTAGATAGAGTGGAAGAGAGAGAGAGCGAGCGAGAGAGAAATGTCGATGTGAAAGAAACATCAATTACTGCCTCCTGCACGACCCCGACCAGGGCTGGGGATCAAACCTGCAACCCAGGTATGTGCCCTTGACTAGGAATCGAACCCGTGACTCTTCAGTCCAAGGGTCAATGCTCTAACTGCTCCGTCAAACCAGAGCTTACAAGGGATTTTTAATGCAAGACTACTCAGGAGTTTTGCAAATATACATTTTTATTCTCCCAAAAGAAGGTATGATGAACAGTGTTCCCCAAACTAATTTGACCAGAGTCTTTTTTTTTTTTTTTTTTTTTTTTTGCATAACCCCTATTAGCATCCACCAGAATTAGTTCTGCAAAATATGGCTTGGAAAATGCTCTGCAGTTTAGAAGAATTCTCATGACTAGAATGATGGTCAACAGAAAGCAACTTATAAGATTTAGAGAGAGAAACGATCCTAGAGGTCACATCTATTACGACGTCTGCACAGAAAATCATTGCAACAGCACCTCTGATAGATAGTCATCCAGATTTTGTTTTAATTCTCTATTTCATGATACAACATTCTATGTTAGTCCTGTCTATTCTTAATCAGTTTTTCCATTTATTAATCCCATATATGGCTCATTGGTCTTTATTCTATTTGACCCCTCACTACATGACAATTCCTTAAATATTTGAAGACAGCCTTCATGTCCTCTACTAGATCCTTTCTTCTTCTGCATAAGCACTCCCCATTCTTGTTAAGTCTACCACATGTGTAAAGAAATTATCAGTCTCCTTGTTACATCAGCTGTCTTTCCCTGTGTACACTAGAGTCAGACAACTGAACATGACTGTTCAACTCTTCCTACTGAGATTTGGCATCCATTAACAATAATTCTTATCTGTCCTGCGTTATATTTTTATAGAAGCATATTTTTGGCTGCTAACAAACTTCTTATGGGTAAGAAAATATATAACTGAAGGCAAACAAGATTTCTCCTTCTGTACTTGGTTAACTAATCTTTTCTCATTGTAGTCAAGAGAATCCCCTGTGGTCAAGAGAATCTCTTGAAGAAATAAATATAACTTTCTATCCCTCTGCAGTGATCAAATTATTTGTGAGCTGCAAAAAGACATTTCTATATCTAAAACATCTTATTCTTGATGCTAAATTGTTGTTATCATTTTATGCTTGTAAAACAAAATAAAAATATATTATACATATGCAGATATATAATGTATTTTTGTGTACACATATACACAAAATTTCTAAATTTCATTTTTGTTTTCTTTCCTTCTTGTCCCCACATAAAAATAAGAAGTCTGGCCCTTGCTGGTTTGGCTCAGCAGTTAGAGTGTCGGCCCATGAGTCCAAGGGTTGCAGGTCTGATCCCCGGTCAGGGTCATGCAGGAGGCAACCAACTGATGTGTCTCTCTCACGTCGATGTTTCTCTCTCTCTCCTACTCTATCTAAAAATCAATGGAAAACTATCCTCGGGTGGGGATTAACAACAACAACAAAAATAATAAAAAAATAAGAAGTCTGATTAATTTAGTACTAGGAGAACAATAGAGTTTCTGGAGGAAGCAGCAGAGTGTTATTTATAAGACGGAATGGGTAAAAAACCACTTATGTTGGATGAGGGACAACATATTTGCAAAGGCTACAAAGATTTACTCAATATCATATCACTGAATAATTATTTCTTCTATGTTCTTATAAATCCTCCTTTTGGGGGAACAAAAAAAGTAAAAAGTTAATGAGAATGTGGTGTTGCAGGTGTAGTGCAAAAACAATAGGTAAACGTGTAGAGAAATGAGGTCTGAAGTGTGGATAATTGTAGAGGGCCTCGGGCAGAAACCAAAACATAGATGTGCAGGAGTCATAGCACATCTTGTCTTCACTCGTCTTTGTTAGCGCAAGTGAAAAGGTTAATGCCGTTCACTTCCATCAACACAGAGCGAGGAACTGTGGCACCTTTGAATTCTAAAGTTACCCACAGTGCAAAGAATTTAATTCCGGTGAGAACGGTACTATTTACAAGTTTGCTCCGGATTATGAATGTCAATTAACCATGTGCTCCTGCTTCTGCACAATCTTTCTCTCTCCCTCACCTTTCTTATTTTGTTCTGGAGAAATTGTTTTTAAATCATTATCACATGGAACAATTTGCTGTTATTCTAAGCTTCCTTTGATGGGAAGAGAAATTGTCAGATGTACACTAGCCTACATCCCTAAGTCTTTCCAATCTCAAGATCATCAAATATTACATTCTCACATGTCCTTGAAATCTAAAACCTCGAGTAATCTTTGGCATTTTTCTAGTTTTCTGCCCCAGTGTATTGCAGCTAGTGATTGCACTATTAGCTTTCAACATTCTGGTATAACCTGCTATTCTGAAGTATCGAAATACCAGTATGTGGATGAGTGTGTGCGTGTGCAGTGTTTTCCCAGAATTCAGCCATCAGGCGACAACCTTATTCATCCTTCTCGCTTCAGCTTCCAGTCCCTACACCCTTCCCCCTTGCTGAATATCATCAACTCTGTTCTCAAAATGCCTCTCCATATACCCTCCTAACCCCTATTACTATGCAGTTCCTGCTACTACTGTCCTCCTCCTCCTCCTCATTTTGCTCCCCTTCTCTTGTTCAATTAAAGGCTGAGCTCAGATCCGGGGAGGGGGTGGGTGTGGGGAAATGACCTGATGCTGGGAGAAATCTCACTAGGAATGAGATGGAGGATGGGGTCATCCTCCCCTTTCCAGGTTGATGGCTGTGAAGTATAAACTGCCGCAGCTCGGAGCCAGAGACGTGGACCCGGACTCCACCACAGATGCTCAGCAGGACTTGGACGTGGCTGAAGCTGGACCCGACCAGCAACCGCAGGACAGGTGCTCTGAGGGCACTGACTGAAGGCAAAGGAAGCACTATGTTCAGTATTTGCCCCAAGTTTATATAGTACAATAATAATCTATCTTTACCCTATATTTTTATGTCTTTACATTGTTACTTGAGGCTTTGTAATATATTTACATTTTAAAATTACAATTAATATAAATATTTAATCTCATTGATATTTTAAGTTTTATGAATTTTAAACACATAAAATACAATGATTCACTCTGGCATTTTTTTAACATCGAGATGTAGTAATATCACAATATGATTTTCGTTGGTGTTGTACCCATAAATATGGAGAATCTATTGTGCTCTCTTTGTTCTCAATACATTCCTCATTGATTCCCATTCTTCTTGTTGATCTTTAATTCACCAAGCAGTGCTTTGGTTCTTCTTGTCCACCTCTTTGAACAGATCACTCTGCTTCTCTCCACCAGTGTCCTGCAATCTCCGGCTAGAATATCAGCTTATATTCTAATATGAGAGCTATAAGTTTGTATTACTCTTCTTGAAGTAGTGCATTAATGCAGCTGATTTATTCGGACTTTTTCTTTGAGAGAGTGATGCCCAGAACATAGTTTTACTTCCTTAGTATATAAAGACTCCTATACGAAAGCAATCTTATTAATATTACTGGGTCTGCAAGCAAATTTTCTCTACTTTTAAAATATTAAACATATACTTTGTGCCAGCAAAGGCCATAGAAGTGAGTGGGCACATATACCAGTCTGTGCACCCAGCTGGGCAATCCACCTCCATACCTCACACCTCACCTCAGACCCACATTAGTGTCCCTTATTCAGTAGAGTGACAGCAAAGTCAGGAGATGCTCGTCTAAACCAGGAAATAACAAACGTGGCTAAGGTTGTTGTTAAGGGAATGAGGGTTATCTTTTCTATCATCAGTAACATCAAGGAGGTGAGTGGACATTTAGATACTTACAGGTTTCCAGGAATTCTCGGTATCACTGACTGCTTACTTGCTTAATGATAATTGTATGTCATCTTGATATTTTCTGTTAATAAAATGTATTTATATATTTATATGATGACTATAGGTATCAGTTTCACGTAACAGACACTTCCTTGATTGGCAGGAGGAAAAATATCCTGGGAATGCAGTATTCAAATGACTAGGGCACTTACACAAGGATGCCAATATCTGAGAGGTTTAGATGTACAGTAACTCCTCACTTAATGTCTTGGACAGGTTCTTGGAAACTGCCACTTTCAGCCTAACAACATATAATAAACCCAATCTTAGTGTAGGCCAATTGATATAAACAACAGTTACATTTCTACAGCATAATTCTGGTCACAAAAATAGCATCAAACTTCTAAAGACCCTAAACACTTCTAATATTAAACACTGAAAAAAATGTGAACTGTACATACATCTAAGAAAGATTAATAAAAACAAGGAAGATAATTATTTTCTAACCTGCTTATTCCAGGTAAGACTCAGAGGTGGCCCAAGCCTATCCTGGCAGCTCAGGGCACAAGGTGGAAGCCAACCCTAGATTGGGGGCCCTCCATCACAGGGCGCACCACTCACACCCACTCAGACTGGGATGATTAGACGCACCTCTCCTCCTAACAGGCACATCTTTTGGGGTATGGAGTGAAACTGGAGCCCCAGAGAAACCCCACACAGACATGGGGAGAAGTTGCAAAGTCCACACAGACAGCGGTCCCGACGGGAAACAATTTTATTTTTTTGTCAATAAAATCTTAAAGAAACAACGTTGAATGAAATGATGTTATGCAAAGAACTACTATAGCCTCTAACAAAGCTATCATAAAACAAAAGTTGCTAAATGAATTAATCAATTGTAGCACTGAGGCTGTGATCTAGGGGAAACCTCAACAGAACATGTCGTAGTAAACATATGTGGGTATAGGTGTGGATGAGGAAGAGAAGCTTGGGAGAGACAGTAAATGTCATTAGTGCTTTATGAGCTTCTAGAAACAACAGACAGCAAGATGAAGTCTAGCAGATGCACTTGTCCGGCCCTGGGGGAACAGCCTCTACCCTTATCCCCTTTGATGGAGATCTCACCAGAATCACCTTGATACTTGGTCCTTCTTTCCCTGTCTTTAGCTCTGCTAGTTCATGGTTCCTTTAACCTTCCCCTCAGTCCTCTAGGCTACAGATGACACAATTGAACACATGCATATTTTACAGAAAAAGAAAGAACTGAAGTGGGATGGGGAGGAAAAGATGATAGAGTAGGGACAGTGGTGAGGTCACTTTCCTACAATTTCCCTGTAATTCACAAATGGAACCTATTTATCCTAAAGTTTGGGAAGCCAGAAAATTCTCACTGGGGTTACAATGCCTGGGAGCATTATGTGTTCTTTGGTACAAGAATTTTGATTCAAATATGATTTAAAAAAAAACAAAAACAAAAAACCTTGAATGCCTCTTGCTACTTTAACAATGGGGTGAGAAATACTGACTAGGCTTTAGCCAGTGTCTGAAACTCCGGAGAGTTGCAGGAACAGCCTGGACCTTTGTTACTATAAAGAATATTGTTATTGGAAAAGGAATTGAAGAGTCACTTTTGATTCTCTACCTCAAATGAATGGATCATATACCAGTGGGAATTAATCCCCCTTACTCACAGGTTAACCTGAACCATATCATCTTAGTTGTGAAGAGGTAAGATTCCAGCACTACCTTCCTAGATTCAAATCCTGGCTCCACTATTCACTAGCATGGAACCTGGGGTCAATTATATACCTCTCTGGACCACAGTTTCATCATCTGTATGATGAAGGAAATAATAGTAACTACCTTTTAGGTTTATCTTGAGGATTAAATAAATTAACACCTATTGGGTACTTAGAATGGGGCCCGGCACAGAGTTAAATGCTCAATCAATATTCAGCACAACTTTCTCCATTCATTGGTGATAAATAATTCAAAGATAATATACATTATCTTTCCACTGGGCACAGAATATGTGTTGGTAAGACACTGCCACCCATCTCCAATGTAAACTGCTTTCAACTTCAATTCATATTGGATAAGGCAGGATGTTGGGATGGTAAAATACTCATCTCCTAAGTATATTTTAAATATTAAATATATATTCATTTTCTTCCAGATAACTTCAACATTTTGAACCTTTTTCACTAGGTTCTAATACATTTTTGAAATTATTGTACATCAAAGTTCACATTTATATTGATTATGTACATGTGGCCTAACTCTTAGATAAGTATAGTCCTTTTACCAAGTCCTGAAACTTAAGAGACGCATCAGATATGGCTCCTATAAGAATTGTCTTTAACATAATTCGAGAAAATACAAGAACAGAAGCAGATCAATCAGACTATGTCATGGAAGAAAGGATATGTATTAACTACGAAAAAAAAAGAGAAAGAAAGATTTTTTTTTTTTTTTTAAGTATCAGATGTACTTAAAGAAAGGTTGACAGACCCCAGGCAACCAGGGAAGAGGAATGAAGACTCTCAGTGAAAGACTTTAACATGTAATTCTTAACCTGTACTTTTAAAATTCCAAAACATTTAGCATGCCAGGTAACACAGATGTTAGTTTTAGATTTTATAGACTTTGCTAGCAGCAACAGTGTATAATCATTAATGTATACCACATTCTCTGCCTAAATCTATACAGATGATCAAATAAACCAGGACAAAAACTTCCTTTCTTGAATGAGGTTGCCAATCTTTATTTGAGCCAAGCTTCTTTGAGAGATTGTTTGTTGTTGTTAATCCTCCCCCAAGGATATTTTTCCAATAATTTTTAGATAGAGTGGAAGGGAGGGAAGTGGGGCGGAGAGAGAGAAAGAGAAACATTGATGTGAGAGAGACACATTGGTTGCCCCCTGAATGATCCCGACCTGGACAGGGATCAAACCTATAATCCAGGGATGTGCCCTTGAACGGGAATTGAACCTGAGACCCCTCTGGCCCTTGGGCCGATGCTCCAACCACTAATCCAAAGCTGCCAGGGCTGAGCCAAGTTTCTTGAAAAAATAATGATTATTTGTTGGTTTCTCTTTTATATCTTCATGACACTTGCTTCTGCAAACTAAAATCTGCTCCCATACTCTATTGAAACTTCTCACTCCAAGGTCACTAATGATGACTTTTTGCAAAATCAAGTCAGTTATCGTTTTTTGCATTTTTTAAATTCATACTTACAAAAGCTCTCTACTGCATTTAACATAGTTAATCTTGAAAAACCCATTACTCTATTTCCGTAACAATCCTCTTTCTTGTTTTCCAAAATTTCTGGCATCTTGGACTATTTTATACTGGTTTCTTCATGAATTCTACTCTTCCTGATCCAATGACAAACTGATCTCCCTCTACATACCTTCCTTGAGTAATCTCATCCACTCTGATGACCTTTATTCTGCACAGTAAGGACCTCAATGATCTAGATCAGGGGTCAGCAAACTATGGCTTGTAGGCTGGATTTAGCTTGCCACTTGTTTTTTGTAAATGACAATTTAGTGAGACACAGCTATGCTTGTTTGTTTTGTCTATGGCTGCTTTTACGATGCGAAGGCAAATCGAACAGTTGCAACCGAAAACATACGGTCTTCAAAGATGAAAATACTGTCTGACCCTTTACAAAAAAAAAAGAAAAAGAAAAAGAAAAAAAGCCAACATCTGATCTAGTCTTTAAGATGAAACTTTCAGTCTAATATATCTACTTAACTAAAGGAAATATACACTTTGATGCACTGAAAGCAGTTAAATTCAAATGTTCAAACCTGTTCTTCCTCCTATACTCACTGTTTCTCTTATCAGGAATCTATATTTAGCAAACCAGAAACCTAGAGGCATTCCAGACTTTGTTTTTTCTTTCACCTCACATCACCTTACTCTCCAAGCTGTGGTTAATATCATTCATATTTGTCTTCTCTCCATCACTATGACCACAGTCATAATTCAGGATCTTAGCTGTGCTTCTCATGGTTGTAGGTAAAGGTTTCCACCAACAAATGTTTGTGTGTCACTCATCATTTCTCCAAATAATGCCCCCACCATTATCTAAGACTTGAGTGAACTGAAACCCATCCAAATTATTTTGTGTGGATACCCTTAGCGTTTTGATAATTCAGGACTTTCAGAACTCCCAGCCATGGAGTGAGGCTTTGGTATCAGAGGTGTCATTGTGTTAAAAAAGGGAAAGCCCCGTGTCTGCAGTGGGGGTGGAGGGATGGCACTTGGCTGTGGTGGAACATACTCCCCTGGCAAATACAATAAGATTGACAACTAAGTTAGGGATGTCAACTGTCTGGGAGAGTCTAGAATGTCTTTGCAGAGAAAGCGACATCTGAAACAAATCTTAAAAGCGTAAGAAAGAAATTGTCAGTAAGTGTGATATATTCCAGGCAAGCACGAGGACTGTACAAAAACAGGAATGAAAGAAAGAAAGTGGCGAGCATGCTGCGAGGTTGGAATAAGGGTTGTGTGGGCTATTTGCAAAAATGTAGGCTGCAAAGGAAATCTAAGCCTGGATGTGAAAGGTCGGTTTTGATTTTTAACTCCATGTTTGAGTGTATAGATCTCATAATAAAAATAATGAGAAGCCCAATTTTTAAACAAGAGAGGAACATATGATTGATATTTCTAAAAGATTTTTAGAGTGACAGATCAGAGTGTAAGCACATCACAGTGAGGGAAAAACCTTGTTACAGGCAAAATTCAGGAGTCCGTTGCCATAATCTACTAAGAGAAGTTAATTGCTTAAACTACGTCAGTGTCAGTAAGAGCGGATTGAAGGAGTCAGATTCAAGAGACAATTACGAGATAAATCTACAGGACTGGTGTCTACTTAGCTGGAGGAGAGGAAGATGGGCAGAGGGCAAACCAGACAGGTCCAGCAAAGTGGACAAGAGCAGGCAATGGTACTATTCATGAGAAATGAACCTTCCATAAAAGGAATAAAAGATATTGGGGAGCAAGAAAATGGGCTTATTTGGGACTGTGTTAAACTTGAAATGCCTTGGAG
Source organism: Tadarida brasiliensis (assembly GCA_030848825.1). Classification (NCBI taxonomy): domain Eukaryota; kingdom Metazoa; phylum Chordata; class Mammalia; order Chiroptera; family Molossidae; genus Tadarida; species Tadarida brasiliensis. Next base: position 31,898,145 of record CM061263.1, on the reverse strand, counting down.
ACCATCAAGATGACCAATAAAAATGTCCGGAAGGCTATCGGAAACACTGGAGTGGAGCATATGGTAGGAACAAGAATAAGGAAACCCTATCTATAGATTGAGGAATATTACACAATGAACTTGAGGACAAACTCATCCAAACACTACATTGTCCCTGTTTCTGAAAAGCTAGCTTAAGTATTTATTTTTCAAGATAAAGCACATATTCTTAACAGATCCTCTGTCAAAATGTTAAGCTGTTATAAGAGTAACATATTAAACATTGATTCACACCAATATGTTATTGTGAATTATTTTACTGATAGACTTCAGTTATTTAAAAAAGGCTTTAAAACACATGATCTAGGCCACAGTGTATGATACATTTTAAAAATCAGAAACAGGAGGTGTTATTAGGCAATGTGAATAGTAGCACACCAAAACAGAGAGGTGGGGTGTGGTCAAGGGGAGGGGAAAAGGAAGAGAAAATAGGAAAAAAAAGTCAAGGAAAAAGTGAAAGTGAAAAGTAAAGAAGGGCAGTGTTTACTGATTTCCCAGTTTGGACCAGATCTCTGAATAAATCAAAAGTTCTGGTGTCTTGTGTTGTGTTGTTTTCGTTTTAATCATTGTTCGCTTTTAAAAATCTTAGAATAGCCCTGGCCGGTTTGGCTCAGCGGTTAGAATGTTGGCCTGCGGACCAAAGAGTTCCGGGTTCGGTTCCCGCTAAGGGCAGGTACCTCGGTTGCAGTTTGTCCCCGGCCCCGGTTGGGGTCGTGTGGGTGGCAACCACTCAATGTGTCTCTCTCATATAGATGTTTCTTTCTCTCTCTTCCTCCCTCTCTCCCTCCAGCTCTATCTAAAGTTGAATGCAAAAAAATGTCCTCAGGTGAGGATAAAAAATAAAAAAGATAAAAATCTTAGAATGACAACATGTAATACACTTGACTTTCAATGAAACATTCAGAAATTAAAAATCCACCAGCTCAATTCTCTTAATTGTTCTTTCAGTTTTATGAATAAAATATTAAAAAACAGACTTTTAGGGGGGAAAAGTTCTTGAATAGCTTTAAGTACTGCAAAAGGCTCTCCAAACATTGCCTGTAATACACAATTCATTGCATTTTAGCTCCTTACAAATGCCTTAAAATCCCATCTATCCTAGCTATTTTTCCTTGATAACTTGTTCTATATATGCATTTTCCTCAGCCCTTACAAGATTAGGGGAAGGTTTAGATAGTAACTATTTAATTGTGTGAGTCTATGTTTCCTGAATCCCTGACTGATATTTTAATGCTCAAATTGTAAGGCAACACTCTATGTGATTGCATTAAAAATTTTTATTACTACCCTCTGGGCCTTAAAGTACTTTCATCATTGGCATGACTAGAAATATAATATTGATATAAATAAGCATACATTTGGCCCCTATTTCATGTTACTATATTGGGGGGAGGAGGATACCAAAGAAATGAAATCTTATAAAGGAGAAAAATAGACATATATGAATTATAATAAAATTGATTTTTTTTCCAATTTTACCTCCTCCTTGCTTTGTATGCTTTGTATGCCAATTACTATTTCTACTTCTACAACTTATTCATCAGTAGAGATTTATTAAAATCTGACTCATTGCATTAAAATGTATGAAAAAACTCTGACAAAGTATATGTATTTGTGTATATACGTACGTATTTTATTGTATACATACATGTAATTCAGTATGTATGTGTGTGTATATTTATGTGTATTCAGTTGTTCAGTGGCAATAAAGGAAACTACAATTTATGATGATAAACACAGCTTATGTTGTTGTATCAAATTTTGTTTTTATTGGTAAAGTATAACACAAAATTTTTTAAATTCTATTTTTTTTTTTTTTTTTTGGTACGTGCCCCTAGTGGGACTCTCTGGTCCACAGGCCAACGCTCCAACCGCTGAGCCAAACCGGCCAGGGCTTAAATTCTATTTTTTGCAAAAATATCTTTTGGCAATTTTGGTGACTTTAATACATTCCAGGAGACAGACATGCCTTTTAAATAATAAAAAATTATATGTTATGTTCATGCTACTTTATTTTAGTGAAGCTAAGGGGTGTGATTTTTTTTTTCAGATTCTAACATCTTTTATATTGAGAAGTGTGGTACAACTGACATGATTAACTAGCATTGTTTCCTTAGTGATACATAAAGTAATAATGACAATAATGAGGTCAGATTCAATAGAATCCTGTATTAGCATATTTTACTTCTTTGAAAATAGAGAAAACGATGTAGTGTAGTAACAGTTAACATAATATCCCTCTTGTATTATCAGTAAATAGGAGTTGACTTTAGGTGCGAAGTTTTTCATCTAAGTTTATATATATTACAAGAACTATTTAAGCAACGAATTTCAAAAGATTTTTTTCTCTGTCAGTGGTCATTTTATGTAACATTGGATAAAAATGTAGGGACAGGTCAGGGGAGTAACACATCATTTAAGGTCGTGATCCGTGTCACCGACAAAGCCACTCAGCCCGTTTGGAATCATTTCTAACTAGCACACATTCACATGTTTTTGTGTTTTCTTTTTTTCCACTTCTCTCAAGACACCATGTGAGCTTGAAGAGGTTTTCCTTCGGTCCTTTGAGTTTTCTCTGTTTATACGGCCAGTGGTAATCACGCTAAGAGAGCAATACGACCACAAGCAGTTGGTCCGGTCTTATTAGAAATTAGAGGTCATCTAATTCTATCCATAAGTACATACTGTAAATCAGTTTTCTAAGCTTTAGGGTAACTTAACTTTCTCTGCTCTTAGGGTTTTTAAAAATATGCATTACAATATACTTTTTGGTAGGATTATTTTGATCTCTATTAGAAGTTTGGTAGGAGCATTTTGATCTCCCTATTGCATCATCTTGAGAACTGCTAAAGGAAGTAGAGAAGACAACTGAAAAGGATATTTTGGGGCTGTGCTATTCGCTGAGGAATGTGCAACCTGAAGATGACAAATGGGGCATTCTGCTGTGTCCTCCATATATATTAAGTGAGGAACTGTACAATTATGAATACTTAGATTTCTCTCAGGTAAAATTTGTGACTGGATTCAGCTCAAAAGTGCTTAAATAATCCCAAACTGATTTAAAAAAAAAAATCAAGGCTTTATTTCTTGCTTTAGAAAATTGTCTTCCACAAAGAACTTTATAGGCCGGTGTGGCTCAGTGGATTGAGCATCCTCCCATGGACTGAGAGGTCCCAGTTGGATTACTGGTCAGGGCACATGCCCAGGTTGTGGGCTCGATCTCCATTAGGGGGCGTGCAGGATGCTATCACTTGATGTTTCTCTCTTACATCGATGTTTCTATTTCTCCCTTCCTCTCTCTCTAAAAAAAAAATCAATAAAAGCATATTTAAAAAAACTTTATAAATGATATTTTCCATCTGAAAATAAGTTACTATATGAAAGAGTGCTAGTAAGTCGAAAGCAATAAACATAAAAAGATGCCATATCAAAAATTAGGTATTAAATAACTAAAATTTTCTTTGCAAAATTAGAGTGTACTTTTTAAAGGAAATATAGTATATCATGTATAATAAAAATATTTATTTTGCAATAAAATTGCATATTAAATCTTAGAAACTTATTTAGTGCAACTTCTCTTTAAATGAAAATTAATTCACCTTTGGCTTCACTTTTACCAGCTGAAAACATGATGTTATTATATCCATACAGGCATCCACACTTGTTCCATGCCAACAGCAAAGTATGTGAAACTGAAAACAGAGGGGCAGTACACTCTCTGTAATGTGATATTAAGAGTAACACTTCTTCTAAGAGTATTTTAAAAATAAAATTTAGTGGCTATTAGGGAAGCATTTAGGAGATTCAGCCCAAGAAGAACTGGCACAAGGACTGAGGTGGTGAAGAAACCAAGGCAAACGAATGTGAGGGGACAGAGCCCTGGTAAGCACTGGACCAGCCCCAGAGTTTCTAACACAGGGCCCATGGGTCAGCTTATCTCGAATAGTTGGCGTAGATGGAACACAGGTATATGTTTGCATTTGCAGGATGACTTAAATTTTGTAATACGTTTTATACATAGACAAGCTCTTGAGAACACTCAAAATCTATGTTAATCAGAGCCTAGGTGGTTGCTTCAGTTGGAAGAAAGCATAACCCTTAAGAAGGGCTCCCTACACTGTGTTCTGCTTTTCCTTTTAGCGTCTTCCCCTCAACAAAGTGGTGCTGACAACAGAGTAAACAGATTATTGTGTTATTGCTGGCTGATTGCCGGAGTTATTTTGGAGCTTCATAATTCATTTAAAGAGATTTTTGACATTTATGAAATGACTTCTATAATCAACTGACAGTGCAATATCCTATAATTGTTCAATTAAAAATGACTACTAGTGCAGTCATTTATTAGTAGAATCAGATAATTGTCTTGCCACTAAAGAGTACTTCTCACTTTGCACATCAAATGAAAATGTTTGAGTATAAATCTGTGACACAGCAGCCAAAGTCCTGGGGATTTTCAAGTGCATATGTAATTATTACAGACCTCTGAAGTAAATATGGTTTAATGTGATAATCTTAAATGGATTGTGTGTGAGCCTTATAAAATACTTTTCTGTATAAACCAGAGCATCTGTCAGAACGGATAGGAACTCATTTCCTACCCATTTGAAGTTAATGATATTCTTTCCAACACGTGGTTTAACATGTGTACTTAGAACACAGGACAGCATGCGTTTGCCTCAATTCTCATTTATCTTTTTTTCCCCACCCCGAAGATGAAACTGATTACCAAGGTAAGAAACCAGGAATGGCTGCATTGATAAATCAGTTTCACATGGAATACTATCCAACTGGGGTCGGCATTCAGAAGCTGACTTTCAGATACATACACAGATAGGAATGCGAATCCACGAAAACAGAAAGGTTTACACACACACACACACACACATACACACACACTATTTCAAATGCTGAATTTCTCTGCAATCACTTTGACTCCCATTATCATGAACCATCTGTTAAGCTAAATCATAAATCAGCCTTTGATTAAATAATTAAAAAAACCCTTCACCACACTGAAAACAGAGAAGGCACAGATCATCCAAAGACCAATGTAAAGAAATAGCTAAATGGAGGAAACCACAGCAGCCCCCTTAGAGATAATGAATTCTTTATTTTTCCTTTTAAATTAGCATTGTGCTTCTTTGGACAAACTGGCTAAAACTCAAAATTTACATTCAAATAATGATAATTAAGGAAATCCAGAGCGTGCTCAACAGATGGAAGATGTTACTTAATTTGGGATTGCTACAAAACCGAATTTAGTCGTGTCAATTCAAAGTGGCTTGCTTAATTTGAATTTTTCAATAAATAATCGGATTTAGTTGTTTGTTGTTTTCCATTTTATTTGCAGGAAAATGTTTAAAAATCGCTGTCAGATTCAATCACGGTCTCCGCTTTCTTTCTAACCCATCCGCAAGGAAAGCGCATTTGAATCACAGCTGCTTTGGGCTTTTTGTTTTTGTTTCTCTTCAAAAAAAAAAAAAAGAAGAAGAAAAAAAAATTTTTTTTTCCAAGCCCGTTTTTCTTCTTCTTGTATGGCTTTTAGAAAGAGTTTTGATAAAGACAGTCCTGGCAGCTGGATGATAAATATTATTTTCTTAACCTGCCTAGCTTTGTCAGCCACCTGCGACTGCAGCCTGCCACACGTTGGAAGCAGCTCATTAACTTTCCCCGCGCTTCCCAGGAGTTTTCCTTGTTTTCCTTCACCTTGGGTGTGTGCTGCCCGCTCCCCGAGCGCTCCACCCTGCCACGGGCCGAGTGGGCTCTGGCACCGCGAGCCGAGCACGCTTCAGGCGGCCTCCCTGCTAAGGCTCAAAATCTCTCTTAAACACATTAAGCAGCCCATTTTGGATTGATAGTGCAGTAATTATTCTGCTTCACCCTAAAAACCATCCTGGGGTAATTGGCGCAGAGGAAAATTACCCAGAGTCCTCCTGGGTAGTTAAGGAACGAATCCAGGGAAAGATAAGTGAAGCAGGGAAAAAAATCGGCACTTATTTGATTTTAATCTCACCACTTTGCAAGCATTTAAATTGCCTTAATCAGGTGGTTGGCTTCCAGCCTAGCTGGTAATCTGTTATCAAATTTGAAACTAGATTTTTTAAAATGTCAGTGTAGGCTGAGAATTGAAGTCTATTAACAGTTATGAGCCTCCCTCCCAAACTTCCATAATCTATGTATTAATAATCCTTTTAACAAAACTGTCAAATGTTACTTTATTACAGGTCTATATTAATAAAATGGATGTAAAAGCAAGATTTAATTTTTTTTATTTTTATTTTAGAGTTGAGGGAACACATAATGCTAACATTCTTAACACTAAAATCTTTTTTTTTTTTAAGCAATAGCTTGAGTCTATGGAATAACCTTGATAAATGTAATTGAATTTTTCTCTGATAAGATTAACTAGTGGTAATTGTGAATGGGGAGGTCTAACCCACTCCAAATGAGATGTATGACAAGCTGAAAGTAATCAATTTTTTCTTTTCTTTATTTTAGCCCAGATTTTTCAAAATGGAAAGAGAAAATCGGGGCCTTGCAGGGTGAAACATTTGTGTGTGAAATGTTTCTGTATACATTGCTTATCTCCTATCTCCTCAGTGTGTCTAATTGTGCTGAGCTTGGTTTAAAATGAGATCAACACATTGAAACCCCAGAAGGCTTAATTAGGGGAGGGACTTAATAGCACCAAAAAGGAGATTTTTTTTAACAAATGTGCCATACATTTTACCTGCAACATCCTTGACTAAAAGCATCCCAAAATTGTTAGGCCCATTAAGTTGCCTCTTTTTTTAGAGAGAGAGTGAGAGAAGGAAAAAAAAAAGTAGAAAATAATTTTACTTTGAAAATCTTAATTACTGTGATAGCAGGGTTGGGTTGTGCCTTTTTACGATTCCTGTATGATTTGCATTTTGAGTTGAAGTTTTGTTCTTCACAGCACACAAGCCAGCAATCAGGAGCATATAGAAATGGCTTGATAGATTCCCCTTTTAAACATGCTTATAAAACATTTTGCCTATGTAGCTTTTTGTATTACACATTCCATGGGGTTTCTCACATACCAATCAAGAAAGCATATCCCTTTTAATTCATTTTCTCAGAAGTTTAAGAGCTTGGAAATATTAATACAGAACAAAAAAATTTCAGAAACTGCTGCACCATTGTAAGGAGTTTCATTTGAAAAGCAAAAAATGCTGTCATTATTTTTATTCTTCCTTCATGGTTTTTATCTGACCATAGAATTTGAGTGAGTAGATCAGACTACAATAGAGACTGCTCCAACAGCTTGGATTCCCAGTTCCCTTCCTACTTTCTGACTTGGTTCAGTAAAAGACTCTTTCAGAAACATAAAATCTAGTGACAATGAAATTAATCACAATATACAAAAGAAAAGCAGCTGGCAACCAAACATTGAATAAAGCTAAAGTGAATTTAACTAGCTATCAACCTCAACGTATGGAATATGTACATATTATGTACATGTATATATACTTTAGCAAGGCACAATCAGTATTATGTCTTTTTATTTGTGTGTATACAGATTTCCTCTATTACCTCAAAATTACTTTTATTATTACTTCTGTATAGCATATTCAACTGAACATAAGCATAACTTGCCTCTTTTTGAAGATCTGGTCTTAGTAAAACCTGGTCATATAAATATGCATATAATTCTATATCTGTTGGTTGGGCATTTCACTTTTGGAATAAGTTTTAACATACGCCTTTTTTCAAAAGTCTGCTTCAAGAAAAAAGTTAGGGAGGGTTATGACGAATGTTTCTTCCTTCTGTGAGCACCAGGCCACCTACATCTTCAAAATAGAAAGAGAATATTTGAGCTTACGTTAATGCCATAAGGAACTTATTGTATCTAATATGTAATTTCTTATTGTCAATGTTAGTTCATTCTTATATGAGATTGTGTTTAAATTCATAGTTTTTGTGATTCTTCATAGCACAGAGTGGTCTCTGGCTGAAATTGCCCATTAGTATCTGTATAGGAAGGTCCACTGCTTTCTAGTCCTCTCTGTCATCATCGTCCATACACTGGGAATGGCCTGCATTTCAGATAGGTTTCTCATTGACCACTATCCAAAGTCAACGTATGTCATATGATATTAAAGTCAGCAGAATATTTAAAAGCAAAGTACTTTTTCACATACAGACTTAGAGAAGTAAAAGTCATATCCAATTATTTGTTCATTTATTAAACCTGATTTCAGTACTATTTTGAAGGGTATAAAAATAGATTTTTTGTGTGTATTTTAAGAGAGCTACAGAACATACCTATGCAATCATTCTTTTTAATCTTAGAGTTTGTTACTGTATTAAAACCAGTGTAAAACCCTACACTGTGTTCTTGTTAGCACAGAACACTTGAGACCATGCCTAATGTAATCAAGGGGGTCAGAACAAATGAAAGTCCAGGTAAGCACAATACTCAAACTCATTTTATTTAGGGACAGTCATCCATTGTTCAGCTAATGTATTATGAACAACTGCTATCTACCAAGCCTTCTTCTCAATCTTCAAGTTAAAACTACGAATAATATATTGCCCTTGTCCTTAAGAAATAAACATCCTCCTTGGGGAAATAATTATGTGAGCAGATAATTATGATACATCTTGGTATGTGCCATGAAAGAGTATGAGTTAAGTTCTTTGAGAGGCCAAAGAAAGGAACTCAAATCTACTTGGGAAACCAAGGCTAGTATGATAAAAGAGATACATATGTCATTTCTTGAATCAGAACAAATAGATAATGAGTGATATTTTATGGGTTAAATGTGCTTATTTCAAAAAGAAATACAGAAATAAGTTTAAATGAATATGCCTCTACTTACAAGATTTTTATATAGGTAATTCCCTTGTGACTAATTATAATAATAATAACAATAGCTAACATTTATTGCACAGTTATTATGCACCGGATGTTCTAAACGCTTGCTTGCATTAACTCAATCGCTCCTCATAACAATCGTAGATGTACTGTTATTATTTGCATTTTATATGTGTGTAACCCAGGACACTGCCTGGCTAAATGGATTAAAAGCCTAGAGAGGATATGAACTTAAGCAGTCAGTCTCCAGATCCAATATAGCAAGGTTTTTATTTTCAATAAACTACTTTGTGATGGAACAATATTAAGCACTCTATTTTAAATAGTATTTTTTGTAAAATTCTTCTTCAATATCTCAAACGTCTAAAAGAGTAGCCTGCTACCCAGAACCACTTCACTCTTTCTGCATTATGAAGTTTGCTGGTTCTGAGCTCCACAGCAATATATCCTCGAGAGCAAACAAGAACTGTCTTACTTTATTCCTCAGCTTTTGACAACCTTTATTATTTCATTTATCTGCTATTCATAGCGAGATGTAAACCTCTTACTTCCCAGTGTGATCCTCATATCAACAGTGGGTCGGTTTAAAATATTGGGAATCAATATGTTATAAAACATCAGCCAGTACTAAAAAGGCAGGCCCAGAGAAAATTCATTGAATGTCAAATAAAAAATAAACATCAACAGTTAAAAATGTAATAAGATAATAAATAACAGCGGGGAATTAAAAAAAATTTCTTAACCCAAAGAGCAATTTGACAAGTAAGATATACCTGTATTAAACACAAAGCCACTTACAGTACAGGGAGCAATGAATTTTTCATGCAGGTAGACAGAACAATTCTTTTCTAAATTTAATAGACAGAATACATGACATTAGTGCCATTGATGGTGGGGTTTGAGACTCAGAAAGGGAGGGGCACTGGAGCCTCTGTGAAGACATTAGTTAGCACAGGCTCTACATTTTTTATTGATTTGTGTAGACACTTAAGACTAAACGTTTTTTGACTGAGGATCTCTTTTTCATCCCAGATAGGTATGCATATATTTCCTAAGCGCAGGTAGTTGGCTCTTTGTTTGTTTGTTTTTTGTTTTGTTTTATACCTTCTTATCCCTTTCCTTCAAATTTGCACAATCTCATCCAATTGTCAGTTGGTCAGTCAGTCTGTGTCTGTGTGTGAGACATCTTTTTATTGACCTATCATTGAATCTGCAGTTCTGTAGAAAGCCCCACAAAAGGCCACAAAAGTAGGGCATTACATTCCTTTTGGGCTGCTTAAAATTTAATGTGCAATGGCTAATAATCGAAAGAAAACAAATAATATTCTTGAGCCTTTTTGACTGAATAAAATAATCAAGAAAGAAATAATCTAGCAAGAATGTGATTGTGGTCCTGCAGTCCTCTCTATTCACCCAGTGAAAAATATATTTCCTAGCACACTTTCACATATACTAGGATTTAGCAAATATTTCCTTCCTTCAGTGCTGTCGCTTTGAGGTCTGGTGTACATCCCTAGGAGTCTTAAGCCTTCCACATGAGCATCCCCTTTACCTAGCTGCTCTTCCTTCTGACCTTAAGTGCCTGCAGCAACCATGAGGCTCTTAATGTGAAATAAAAGCATAACCAAGGAATCAGTCTCTAATTGTGAAAGGGCAGGGATCAGAGAGATTCTTATTTTATTGGTATTTTGGGCATAGTATTTACCCAAAGCCCTAGCAACCACAAATATATATTCTCTTATTTATATTTTTCAATTAATATTCTTAGTCTCTCTTGTGTCTCATGCACTATGAAGACTTCTGGAGAAGTGGCACAATTCCTACCCTCAAAGTCCTTGCTCTAATGGATAAAGATGTGTATGGGTGGGTGTGTATTACATATTTGAATGTGGTGAACAAAGAAATACAGTTCTACAGGGGATGTTATAGGAAATACAGAGAAAGAGCACCAACAAACCTGAGCTATAGGAAGAAGGATTGGAAAATTGTCTTGGAGATGATGCCTGAACTCTGACCTGTTGAAGAATGGGAAGTAGTTTTACAACAGAGGCAAACTGTAAGAACAATTATAGATCAGCTTCAATGAGAAGCATAAGTAATTTAGGCTGTAGCAATGTGAAGAGCGAGGTAGAGAGTAGCAAAGAATGACAATACATTTGAAGACCTGGGTCAAACCACAGAGAGCCTTAGATACTGTGCTGTGTAGGCAATGGAGTGGGTCTGCTCTGGGTGGGGGCAGAGGAGGGGGAAGGCTGACAATGGAATAAACATTCCAGGAAAAGGAGGAATATGGGAGAGACTAGTGATAAAAGTCATGGTTAGAAGGCTATGACTTAGTTCAGAGATAATGGAGATCTGGCCTAGAGCTGTGACCGCAGTGTTGGTGGTAAGGAGGCAACAAAACCAAGACATATGTAGTAGAAATTCCTACAGGTTGTGAGTGATAGGGTGAGGGAGAAATCACAAGTTACTCTCTAATAACAAATGTTAGACATGCCATCAGTTAAGATAATAGCTACATTAAAGAGAAAGCAGGTTTATGGGAGATATTAAGTTCAGATGTGGCAAATATATCAGTAAAATATACTAATATAGGTCCATTGGAAATCTATAGCTTAAGGGAGCAGATTATATATAATTTATATATAATTTGGGGGTCAACCATTTGTAGGTGATAATTGGAACTCTGACATTATATAAAGCAACCCAAATATAGTGTATAAAATTTAAAAACATCATGGTCCAAGACTGGGAATTCATCATTTAAAGGACATATTAAAAAATAAGGTGCCTAAGGAGACTGAAAAATCTGATACTGGTATAACGGAGTACAAGGACTTTAATAATATAAAAATAGAAAGGAGATGATCTTCATAATCAAGAATTTGTATAAAAAAATCTTACAAAATAAAGGCTAAAACCACTTATTACATTTGACAGTTAAAAATTTGTATTGATTGTAACAAGACCAGATGTGAGAAATGGGTATAAGCAAGAAAAACACACTGTCAGATTGTGGATGAATATATATGGATATGTGAGTACATATATCTCAAAATTTTTGAATAAATATTGAAGGAACTAATAATTTAATTTGAATTAAGGGAAGAGCTTGTTGCACTTGATGAGAAAGACCTGAGATGGTAGAGTATGGCATTTAAGATAGAAAGGAGAGGAGATGACAGCTGGAATAATATCCCAAAGAGGACATAAAGTGAGAGAATTAAGGGCAAAGATGAGGTTGTTGGTCTTTAACATGAAGAACACAGGCTCTGAGACTATAGAAGAGGATGAGAGAATGCTTGTGTTACGGATAATTATTATAGTTAGTTGAAAAATTGAGCAGCATCATACCTGAAGTCCTCAGGCAGGTCTGGGATGCCAACAGTGAGAGGAAAGTAAGTTGGGTAAGGAGATTAGGAAAGGGGAATTTTTGGAATAGTCTTTGAAGCAAATGTGAAAGGAAGCCGATCAAGTAAAACATTGATGAGCAGACAAGGAGTTCATGGAGATTTCTCAAAGGACAGATTCATAGTATTGATGTGGGAGCACCATGGTATTATCCAACAGACTTCAAATGTCCATCATATAAATGTCAAAAAAGGACAAATAAAGCCCATTAGAGTATTTATTTTGTGCTGGAATTTGCAGTGCAGGTGTGTTAAGAAGGTAGTGATCTATTCAGGCATTTGTGAGGGTGACCCATTTTCAGCTTAGCCCACTTCTTAGGAGCAGCAGGTTCATCTCTTCACCACTGGTCTTCAATGGCCTTCGTGGTATTGCCCTGGTCTCCTGGTCTTGAACCCCTTGCCCAGACCAACTATGCACTTGGACTCTACTGACTTCCTCTCTAAGGTTTTATAAATTGGGCACTTTTAATTGTATAGTTCCATTTCTTTGAAATATTCAGAATAGGCAAATCCATAAAGATAGAAATCTTAGATTATTGTTTGCCAGAACTGTGGGGCATGGGGATGGGGAGCAACTGCTAATGGGTAAGAAGTTTTTGGGGGGGTTGTATTAGTTTTCTAGGATTTCCATAACAAAATACTATAGAGTGAGTGGCTTAAACAATAGAAGTTTATTTTGTCTGGAGGCTGGAAGCCTAAGATCAAGGTGTCAGGAGGCTTGGTTTCCTCTGAGGCCTCTCTCCTTGGCTTGCAGATGGCCATCTCCTCACTGTACTGTCACATGGGTCTTTCCTCTGTGTAATCCTACACATGCCCCTGGTGTCATCTTTCTTTTTTCTCCTTTTTTCTTTTGCTTTATAGGCTTTATTTCTTATAAAGGAAATTCACTTCTGCCCTGGCCATGCATGCATAAATAAGTAGAACAACACATCAATGTCTCTCTCTCTCTCAAATCAATAAATAAATATTTAAAAAATAAAATTTACCTGTATGTATCTTTAACTATTAGGTAAAAGTCATGTGACTAAGAATACAATTAGATTCGCAGTTGAGCATTTTAAAATAGAGTTTTCCTATGTATTAATGCATTTTAGCCATTCAATCCATTTACTTTAACTAAAGTTAAGAGATTGTTCATGTTTAGATTTCATATGTGCTTTGAAAAACCAGGAAAATCATCTTAAGATAATCTGTCTCTCAATCCACATTTACCAATCATATGAGCTCTGCTCCAAAATAGAGTTCAAATCTGTCCATTCCTCTCTTTCCCACTAGAATCACTTTAGTCCCAGCCACCGGCATCTCACCCAGACAATGACCACCGTTTTCTAACCAGTCTGCCCACTTCCAACCTTGTCTATTTTTTAAGCCTTTCTCTTAGTGCTCATGTTTAAAATGTTATAAAAATGATTCTTTACCCCTTCGTGTTCTTGCACTTACAAAAACAAAACAAAACACAATTTCATAATATGACCTATAAATCCCTACAAGGAATAGCACCTACCTGTCCCTGACCTCATCTCCCATCACTTGCTCCCTTGTATACAATGCTTCCAGCCACATTAATTTTCTTTCTTTTTCTAGAACTTGCCAAGCACACTCCTGTCCTAAGGTCTTTGCACTAATTTTCTCTCTTAACCCAGGATGTTCTTCCATCTGGTGTTCCCATGACTGGCTTGTTCTCATGCTTGATTTCCAAGCCTGAGGGCTACCTCCCCAGAGAAAAATTTTTTTATTCTATCTGATGTACATGACCTCTCCATCCCTCCATAACTCTATTATAATATCATATTTTTTTCTTAATAAATTGTATTATTCCATAACAAATGGAAAGACAAAACAATGCTATTGTATTTTACTACTTATTGTTTTTTCTCTTTTACACTAGATTGTAAAATCTTTGGGGCAGGAAGCATGTCTAATGTGTATAACATTGTAGCACCAGTCTCTAGCAAAATGCCAGCTCATTAAATGAATAAAGATGAAAGAATGAATGGATGACCTGTAATTGCTAAATATGTAGTATTAATTTTGCTCATCCTATCTTGAGCATTTAACAATATTGTTCACACTTTCTTTCTAGAAACCCTTTACTTTGGATTTCTGCAACATCTTGCATTCTTGTCATCTTAGTTCTTGGAACACTTATTGTCATTTGTAATTTTCTTTCCCCCTAAACACTTCTTAAATATTAACATTCTCTGGAGATTTATCTTTGGCCCTATACTCTTCCTAGTCCTCCTATGTTTCTGAGATAATCTAAACCGTAGTCACCACTTTAACCAAACCTATGTGCTAATAACTTCCAAACTCTTCAGCCCATACCTTTCTCCATCATGTGGTTTGAAGCTGTTTATCCAGATACCCAGTATTTCTAAATTGATATTTCTAAGTTCCCTAAAACTTAAGATTTCTAAAATTAAACATTCTATTACTTATATTTCTACCCTGTTTCTGTTTCTACATCTCTCATGGCACCACGATCCATCTAGTTACCTAAATCATCTATTCATTTAGTCGTTTTTTCCAGTAAATATCTGGGTAATTTCTATGTGCCAGGCACTATTCTGGGAACTCAGAAGAGTTACATCAATTACATAAAATGGGTGCGTGTGCATGCATGTGCGCGCACACCCCCCCACAAAACAACAAAAAACTGCTAACATTCATCGTAGAATCCTTAATCATTTCAAAATCCTCTTTTTTCTCACTTGTTATTTCTAGTTGCTAACCCAGTTTTGTAAATACTTTTGCTTACAAACCCTTAATTCATTTCATTTTCTCTATTCCTTCTCTACCTGCCTTAGTTCAAGTCTTTATCATCTCTAGCATTACAGTAACTTTTTAATTGGTCAGTCTGCCTTAGGCTATCCTACAACCCCCCTCCAAAATACAAAGCAAATCATTCTGAGATGCAAATCTTATCATGATTCTCCCCTAGAAGAAAATCTTTCAGTGGCTCTCTATACCTACAAAGTGAATGTCTTATTCAGACATCTACCAGAGGACTGACACAGACCAAGTCAAAATCAGTATTATGTGAAGGAAAGAGAAGAAAGAGCCCTAGATGAACACCCCAAATATTCCCAAGTTTTCCTTACAGCATATCATCATAATATGAAATGTGCTAGCAACCAGCTAGAATAGACCAAGCAGATACAATCAATCTATGCATGTGTTTTTTCATCATAGAAATACTGCTTTCATTTTCTCTCCATCATTCTTTGTGCTTGTTATACGTTCTTATATTATACTATCTGTTAAATTATTAAGTTTAATTTTAACTTCCAATTCCTGATGATTTATGAATACACTGAACAAAACAGCTCTCTAATGTAGATTTATGTGGGCCATGCTAGCTATTTTTACTAAATATATGTATCATAATAAGGCAAGATTTATTTATATACATAATTCTCATTTCAACCTCAATTTGCTTTTAGGAAAATTTTATAGCGAATAACTATCTATCTATTGGGCCAATGTAGAATTCATCTTGATTGTTCCTTAATGAATAAGGTAAACCAAATCACCCCACTTTCTCTGAATAATTTGTGGAATGATGTGTTATTTATAAAATTATAACTCCCTTTGAGCCAGAAATAATTCTACTCTTCAACAACTTTGGTATTTATTTTTTAATCAGAAGTAAAAACTGATTGTCTTATTTGAAAGACATATTAAGTAAAGTCATATCAGCCATCGTTTGCCTTGGTTGGCAGAATCAATCAATCCACCTATCAATGAAATATTTATTAGATGCCAACCTCGGGTCTGGCATTGATCCAGTCCAGGGCATTAGTGAAATAATAAGCACAAGAGGGGAAAATAAGATGATAAATTCCAAATTATAAAATATGATTATTAGAATATTTTTATTTTCACCAAAATGAATTGTATATGTGTATTTTTATGTGAAACATCTTTGTAAGAAGCATACTTTTTAGTTTAAAAGATGAGAGGTATTTTTTAGAATCTAATATTGTATAAACTTTCATGATATTCAGATCTCTTTGGGGAAACCTGTTTTCTAAAGCATCTATGTGTCCACTTGGTAACTTTCTATAATTATTCCCTATTGAAGCAGTGAAGCAGTGCCTCCATCCCACAAGTCACAACACTGGGTCCCTATGCCTTCTGAGGAGGTATAACACAGGGCTTGTATGGAAGGAACTAATTCTGAGCTCAGGGCTCTTTCCCAGTGGACTCCAAGACCCCCTTGTTTCATGTGATTCTGCCTTTACAAACACAACATCCACTTGAGCTCTGAACTTGAGAGTTCAAGTAATCCTTGTAGAGCTTAGTCCTGAGAGACCAAACAGAAAGTCAAGGGAGCTATGCATATGTTGAATCAACAAAGAACAATTACTGAAGGTTAGCCAAGATCTTTATATATAAAATACCCTCTTCTTCTGAATTCTCAGATTGTACTTATTATAGATTCAAAATTTGAATTGGATGCGGAAATATAAAGTGAAAGAAGCCTCTTTAGTGTGTTGTTGTTTTTTTTTTTTTCAGGACTCTGTCACTATATGAGTTAGTTAATAGATTCAAGTCCAAGCCACAATGTCCCAGAGAGATTCCAATAAACAGAATCCTCTCTACATCTAATTATTTCATCAGTAAACAACTCTTAAACAGGACAATGTAAGGCAGTTGAGTAAGCACAGAATATATTCAGCCAATAATGTGTTAATTTAGTGAATAGTGGGAAATAGGGGCCAGCCAAGTCAAAGCCACTGATTTCAGTCATCTGAGAAAATTATCTGAGCACTTCTTTTGGAGGTCAGATGATCTGAAGAATTTTTTCTCTAACTGTTGTGAACCCATTTTTCAGTATTGGTCTTGCTGTTGCCAGCTTCATTTATTTAAATACTTTTATTGACATAATTCAAAAGATAAAGAATCACCTATGTTTTTAGATGGGCCACTCACTAATGAGCCACTCAGCACTTTCACACAGAGCACCTAGTAGACAGGATTCCAGATGCCCGACTTCCTCCTGTTATTTTCCATTATAGTCTTCATTACCACAACTTAAAACTTACCAGAGCCATGCTCTGCTGTGCGTTTGTAGGTAATAAAATTAACTTTATCTCTTTTAATATATTGGTTAATAAATGTTAACCTTCTGCTTTAAAATAATAATGAAGTATATTCTAGTCATTTAGCTTTTCTACAAAGCAACTTGATTATATTTAGCAACTCTAAAAATAGTTGATATTCCAATTTATTAAGGAAATCTATTCTAAAATATAGTATTTATAGATGAAGGTGTTTATTGCATTATCCATAATAAGTTTAAAAATAAGGATGTTTAGCCTGGCTGGTGTGGCTCAGTGGTTGAGCATCGACCCATACACCAAAAAGTCGATGCTCGATTCCTGATTCTTGATCAGGGCACAGCGTAGGTTGTGGGCCCCAGTGAGGGGCATGCAGGAGGTGGCCAATCGATGCTCTCTCTCATCGATGTTTCAATCTCTCCCTCTCCCTTCCTCTCTCTCTCTAAAATCAATAAAGAAAAAAAAAGAATGTTTAATGTATTATTCAGGGTAGCAAAAATAAACTCAGAAAAAAATATTTATAAAAAATAATAATTAAACTAGGGTTTTAAAAGGTAAGAAAAAAGCAGATCAACATTTACAAGATATAATAAAGTATATATAATAGTAATTCCATTCCATATAAACAGCTCAAAAGCAGGCAAAACTAATCTATGATAATACACATAAAAATAGTACTTGACGCCTGGCCAGTGTGGCTCAGTGGTTGAGCGTCAACCCATGTACCAAGAGGTCACCAGTTCAATTCCCAGTCAGGGCACATGCCCAGGTTGTGGGCCCAATCCCCAGTGAGGGGGCATGCAGGAGATGGCCAATTGATGTTCTCTTTCATCGATGTTTCTATCTCTCTCTCCTTCTCCCTTCCTCTCTCTCTAAAATCAACAAAGAAAAAATATAGTGGTTGCCTATGGGAGGTAAAAATGTTTGAATGAAGAAGGCACAAAGGAACTTTCTGGGGTGATAGAAATAATTTGAGTCTTGTTTGGGATATTGGTTATATGGGTGTACTCTACATATATTTGTCAACATTAATTGATCTGAACACAATGTACATCACTTTATGCAAATTTTAGCTCAAATACAAGTTAAGCGTTTGCATCAACATGCTAGTTACTAGACTGCTGTTAACTCCAATTTCACCTTCTACTGTCAACTTTGTGATGCTGAGGCTGACTTGACCAGCCACCCCATGTTTCAGCTTTGCCAGGTACCTCCATGTTAGACTCTGTCAATAGGGGGCGATAGAGGGAGACTAGGAAGCTAGAAGAAGAATGTGACCATTCACTTCCTGTTAGTTGTCTGTGTGTGGTTCTTATGCATATCACTCCAGCCACACATTCACCCCCGTAGCAGCAGATCCAGTCCATAGCAGCAGTTGAACTCAATGTGCAGTCTTTTCAACCATTGCAGAACCAACCTTGTCAATACTCCCCAGAGACACCAGCACATAGCTGGCACCTACTCCAGAGTTCTGGGTTCCAGTCCAATGGGCCCCTCTGTGTGGTCAGAGACACTGAAACCAGCTGAGCAGAGCCTCCTACTCAGAGATTTGGGGTTTTGGAATCACAGAGATCTTTTTCAAACTTCTAGGTTGTAAAAATTTCACTATATTCTGTAGCTATTTCTTACAGTTGCTATTTCCTTGACATTTAATTTTTTTTACCTTTTATTTACCTAATTAACAACTATACCTTGGTAACAGTTCTTTATATTAAAATTTCTTTGTTCAAATAACTGGTTTATGGTTTTGCCTCTTGCCCCTTGACTCTGTGTGTGTATGTATAATTTTCACGTATTTGCCACTTATTAATTGACTAAAATTCCTAACTTCCCTAGGCCTCAGTTTCCTAATAGGTAAAATAGGGCTAATATTAGTGCCTACTTTATAGGACTGTTATTAAGATTAAATTAAACAACACATGTAAGTGTAAAATACCTAACAAACTGAAGTATACAATATTATACGGTCCCTAGGAATTTATAATCTGGCCAATAAAATAACAAAATATGTTCTACTAATTCATGATCTATGGAGTAGGTACATGAATGTTTATTTTATTATTTGTCTTTAAACTGTATATATTCACTCTTTTGTATTAATATTTACTTTACAGTAGATAAAATTATACTAAAAATATAGTAGGCATGACAGAATTATTATGAAAGACTGTGTAATGTGCAATCAAATTTGTGAGAAAAAAAAAGATTAGAACAAAACATATAGGAATGAACACCTGATTATAAACTTCTTCACTTGTCAAAATTTTTTAAGTGAGTTACATATCACTTTTACAATAAAAACAAATAAACCTAGAAAGTTAAGAATGATTTTCTTCAGTAAAGTAGAAATGTTTTCTATGACAAGGAATTTTCAGAGGACAGAAAGAGTCTGCCTGCTGCGACTCAGCAAGGGATACATGTCCATGTTCTACAGACCACATTTCCCACAGCACCACCCACACTGCCAGTCCTGAAAGCTGGCCATGGCCACTGAGAGCTGAGCTCTGTCTGCCTGGATGTATCAGAAAGATCTGCGGTTAAATATGGCTAATTTAACAAGGTCTTTATCATTCCTATCTTATAATAACCCATTAAATGAAAGTAGCAGAAAAATTAATATCTATACACACACATATACAGAAAAAAAAAAGGCTAGAAAAGGGGGAAAGAGAATCTAGCAGAAGAATGGTGTCAACAAAATGTTGAAGATGTGGAAAGGATAGTTGAGCCATGGTTGAATTAGAGCTGAGGGTGCTGGAAGCTAAATGTCTGCAGCGATGGAAGCCAATGAGAAACAAGTCAATTCACACACCAGAACTCAGAAACTAGAGAAACAGTTAAACTGGACTGCATTGGATTGTTAGAAATGTGTATCAGGAATCAGACCTCAGATCTGCTCTTTTTGAGACTGCACAGCCTGGCAGAAAACAAGAAAATTTCTGAAGAGCTGGAATGAGAGAGTTTCTTGACTCCAAGGACATCATCAGGCAAGAAGATCACCAGCCCCTTTCATACCTGAAGCCTTAAGATGTAATATGACCTCATATTACACCTCACCTCTCTATCCTACACTCCTACTACCAAAAAGTTAAAGGAGACTTCTTGGGGAAATTGACCAGTACATTACTGAGGAGTGATGGCCACAGATATAATAATTGGAGGTCAATGACAAAGTAGCTGTGCTCTTATTCAATTATCATTCTATGAGACTCACCAATATATAAGTTCCACCTATGCATGCTGACCTTCAAACTCATGTTTTAGTACTCGAATCTTAAACGTGAATGGAGAGACAAGGATGATCACACAATTTAGGGAAACTTCCAACATAAACCAGAGAAACAAGACCAAACCACTGTTTGAAACAATGACTAATGAAACAGACACAATGTAGGGTGCAGAAGAAAACTCAAAAGAAAAAAATCTATAATTGCTATTTTTAGAGTGGTAAATGTATATTTATTTCATAACATGAGAACAGTATGTTATTAAGAAAGTAAAATTAAGAGAATAAGAAAGAACTCTTAGAAGTAAAAAATGTGATAGCAGAAATTTAAAAGTCAATAAAAATGGTAATACAAAGTTGAAGAAACCTCTTTGAAAGTAATTGAACAAAAAGAAAGAACATACAAGGCAGAAAAATAAGAAAATTAGAGAATAAAACCAAGGGCTTCAACACCTAAATAAGAAGGGTTGTGAAAAGACAGAAATAGAAGTAAAGAAAATGTCAAAATAAACAATATAAAACTATTTCCTAAAGTCACTGTCATACCTAGTTTATCCGACATCCAGAACAGATCATTTTAATAATGCCTTCCTATAATCGATATATTTATTTTTGTAAGAATAGCTAATCATCATTTTCTTGATTCATTTTGCTTTAATATAAATAATTTTGAAAGAAGAATAGATGTCAACTGACTGGATACTATTTAAATTTAGTAAAATACATGTGAATTAAAATCTGTACTTACAAAAGTATCATTACATTTCATTTTTATTTATTTTTTATTTTTTTATATTTACTATATTTTTATCATTATTTTATTTATTTATTTTTCTTTATTGATTTTATTTTATTTGTTTTAGTTTTATTAATTTATTTTTGTTACAGATGTTTCTCCTTTTTCCCCCATTGACACCCTCCTCCCCATCCCCCCCACCCCATCCCCAGCTTTGTTGTCCATGTCTATCAGTTATGCGTACATGCATATAAGTTCTGTGGTTTATCTCTTCCCTCCTCCCCCCACCCCCTCTTCTGAGGGTTGTCAGTCTGTACCCTACTTCCACATATCTGGGTCTACCCTGTTCCTCAGACTGTTATGTTCATTATATTCCACAAATAAGTGAGATCATGTGATATTTGTCTTTCTCTGCTTGGCTTGTTTCGCTTAGGAAAATACTGTCCAGATCCCTCCATGTCGTCTCAAAGGATAAGAGATCTTTCTTTTGTACAGCTGCACAGTACTCCATTGTATATATGTACCACAGTTTTTTTATCCATTCATCTACTGATGGACACTTGGGCTGTATGAACATGGGGGTACACATATTCTTTCTGATTGGTGTTTCAAGTTTCTTAAGGTATATTCCTAGAAGTGGGATCACTGGGTCAAATGGCAATTCAATTTTTAATTTTTTGAGGTAACACCATAGTGTTTTCCATAGTGGGTGCACCAGTCTGCATTCCCACCAGCAGTGTACTAGATAGAGTCCCCTTTTCTCCACACCCTTGCCAACACTTGTTGTTTGATGCTTTGTTGATGACGGCTATTCTGACAGGTGTGAGGTGATACCTCATTGTTGTTTTAATTTGCATCTCTCTGATGATTAGTGATGTTGAGCATTTCTTCACATGTCTCTTGGCCATTTATATGTCCTGTTTGGAGAGGTGTCTATTTAGTTCCTCTGCCCATTTTTTAATTGGGTTCTTTGTCTTCCTTTTGTTGAATTGTATGAGCACTCTATATGTTTTGGAGATAAACCCCTTATCTGATGTATCATTGGCAATTATGCTCTCCCATACAGTGGGTTCCCTTTCCAATCTGATGGTTGTTTCTTTTGCTGTGCAGAAGCTTTTGAGTTTGATGTAGTCCCATGTGTTCATTTTTCCCTTTGTTTCTGTTGCCTTAGGTGATGTATCAGTGAAGATTCTGCTGCATATGATGCCCGAAATTTTGTTGCTTACATTTTCTTCTAGGATTTTTAAGGATTCACGAGTCACATTTCAGTCTTTTATCCACTTTGAGTTTATTCTTCTGTATGGTATAAGTTGATGGTCTAGTTTCATTTTTTAGCATGTAGCTGTCCAATTTTCCCAACACCATTTATTAAAGAGGCTGTCTTTACTCCATTGTATGCTCTTGCCACCTTTGTCAAATATTAATTGAGCATAATGTCTTGGGTCAATTTCCGGATTCTCTGTTCTGTTCCACTGGTCTATATGCCTGTTCTTGTGCCAGTACCAGGCTGTTTTGATTACAGTAGCTTTGTAGTATAACCTGATATTCGGTATTGTGATCCCACCTACTTTGTCCTTCTTTTTCAAAATTGCTGTGGCTATTCGGGGTCTTTTTTGGTTCCATATGAACTTTTGAAGTATTTGTTCTAGTTCTGTGAAATATGTCATTGGTATTTTGATGGGGATTGCATTGAACCTATAGATGGCTTTCAGTAATATGGACATTTTAATGATGTTACTTCTTCCAAGCCATGAACAAAGTATGTGCTTCCACTTTTTTGTATCTTCCTCTTTCATTTCTGATTTTGTGTATTTGGGTTCTCTCTCTTTGTTTCTTGGTGAGTCTAGCTAAGGGTCCTCAATCTTGTTTATCTTTTCAAAAAACCAGCTCTTTGTTTCACTGATCCTTTGAATTGTTTTTTTGGTCTCTATGTCATTTATTTCTGCTCTGATCTTTACTATTTCCTTCCTTCTACTTGCTCTGGGGTTTTCTTTTTGTTTGCTTTCTAGTTCTTTAAGTTGTGAGGTTAGATAGTCAATTAGAAATTTTTCTTGTTTCTTGAGGTAGGCCTTTAGTGCTATGAACTTCCCTCTCAGAAGTGCTTTTGCTGCATCCCATAGATTTTGTGTTGTTGTGTGTTCATTTTCATTGGTTTCCAGGAAGTTTTTAATTTCTTCCTTGATCTCCTTGGTAACCCATTTATTGTTTAATAACATGCTATTTAGCCCCCATGTGTTCAAATGTCTTTGCATGTTCTTGTTGCAATTGATTTCTAGTTTCATGCCATTGTGATCTGAGAAGATGCTTGATATAATTTCAATCTTCTTGAACTTGTAGAGACTTAGTTTGTGTCCTAGCATGTGGTCTATCTTTGAGAATGTCCCATGTGCACTTGAGAAGAATGTGAATTCTGTAGTTTTGGGGTGTAATTCTCTGTAGATATCTATTAAATCATTTTGTTCTAGTGCTTCATTTAGAGTCTCTGTTTCATTGTTAATTTTTTGTCTAGAGGATCTATCCAGTGATGTCAGTGGGGTGTTGAAGTCCCCTGCTGTCATTGTATTGCTGTTGATTTCTCCTTTGAAGTCCTCCAGAAGATTTTTAATATATTTTGGTGCTCCTATATTGGGTGCATATATGTTTACCAAGGTTTTATCTTCCTGTTGGATAGATCCTTTCAATATTATGTAGTGACCTTCTTTGTCTCCAGTTATGGCCTTCATTTTGAAATCTATTTTATCAGATATGAGTATTGCTACCCCAGCTTTTGTTTCCTTTCCATTTGCTTGGAAGATTTTTTTCTATCCCTTCACTTTCAACCTATGTGAGTCTTTTGTTGTGAGGTGGATCTCTTGTAAAGAACATATATATGGGTCATGCATTTTTATCTAATCAGCTACTCTGTGTCTTTTTATTGGAGCATTCAATCTATTTACATTTAAGGTGATTATTGATATGTGCTTATTTACTGCCATTTTTGTTTAGTGTTGTTCTATTTTCCTTCCTCTTTGTTCTACTGATTACAGCAGTCCCTTTTAACATTTCTTGCAGTGCTGGTTTGGTGCTAATATATTCCCTTAGCCTTTTTTTGTCTGGGAAGCTCTTTATTTGACCTTCTATTTTGAATGATAGCCTTGCTGGGTACAGTAGTCTTGGATTCAGATCCTTGTTTTTCATGACCTTGATTACTTCATGCCATTCCCTTCTGGACTGTAGTGTTTCTGTTGAGAAATCAGCTGATAGCCTTATAGGGGTTCCTTTGTAAGTAACCTGTTGGTTATCTCTTGCTGCCTTTAGGATTCTCTCTTTGTCTTTAATTTTTGTCATTTTAATTATTATCTGTCTTGGTGTGGGCCTGTTTGGGTTCTTCTTACTTGGGGCTCTCTGTGCTTCTTGAATTTAAATACCTTCCTCCTTCACCAAATTAGGGAAGTTTTCTGTCACTATTTCTTCAAATATATTCTCTAACCCTTGCTCAGTTTTTTTTCTTCTTCAGGGACTCCTATGATGCGAATATTATTACATTTCCAGTTGTCCCACATTTCTCTTAAGCTGTCTTCCTGTTTTTTAATTGTTTTTTCCTTTTGGTTTTCTGATTGGTTGATTTTTCTACCTGTCTTCTAATTCACTGATCCAGTCCTCAGCTTTCTCTACTCTGCTGTTTAGTCCTTCCAATGTGTTCTTTATTTCTGCTATGTCCTTTTTCATTTCTTCTTGGTGCTTCTTCCTTTCCACTTGGTTGGTTTTCAATGTTTTTATGTCTTTGCTCATGGTGTTGATGTCCTTACTCATGCTGTTGATCTTCGTCAAGATCATGGCTCTGAATTCTAGCTCTGTTAACTTGCTTAACTCTATTTCATTTATCTCATCTTTGGTAGAGGTCTCTTGTTCTTTCATTTGGGATTTGTTTCTTTGTTTCACCATTTTGGGTATCTCAGTGGGTTTTGGAGCCTGCGAAATTTCCCCTGTGGATGTTGGTGTTCTGCTGTTTGTGGCTCCCTCTACTGGGTTTGGAGGACCCACGTTAAACACCACTGTCAAGTCTTACTTTTCTGGGTAGATTTGCAAGCACAGAAAAGGTTAAGTTATCCTCTAGCTCTTTGCCTAGAGGCTATTAGTTGAGGTTACTTGATGAGCCTTAGGTTCACAGGTGAATGAAAACCTCCCTCAGGTGTTCAGGGTAAGAGAATTTCCTGAGGGTGGGGCAGATGCTGGTAGTAATCAGCCTCAATTTGCATTTCCATGGCCCAGCTGGGTAGGGCTGAATCTCTGAGTCCTGAGAAGGAGTAAGATGGCCACTGTCCTGCATGGCAGCAACTCAGCAAAAGCTCTGAGCACCCTCCAAATCCCGATTGTCCCCACACAGTTCCAGTCCAGTCCACCCTCCCTCTGCTAGAGTCCAAGGTGAGCGGCTTTGGCTATTTTAGTGCTCTGTCCTGGCCCTCTGCGCTGTGGAGCTGGGTTGGGCTTTCCCCCCGAGGGCGCTGCTCACAGATAAGACCGCTGCTGTCCATGGGCTCCCAGCCCCCCTCTCGTGCCTCTACCATCCTACCAGGATTGATTCAGTGTCCCTGGTTGTATGGTCCTCGCAAGCTGCTTTTCTGTTGCTTTTTCTCGATGATTTGTCTTTATTTTAGTTGTAATTCCAGTTTGGTCCTGGGAGATGGTCTGTGTAGCTTCCATTCACTCTGCCACCATTTTGGTTCTCTTACATTTCATTTTTAAAAAGATTTAAACTCCAAATTAAAAATCTCCGTGGTCACATGAATGCAGGATTGAAATAATTCAAACTCCATTTCATCTTACAAGGACTATGCTATCATTATTTTACTTTGAATATACTATTTAAATAAAGACTATATAATATATTAGGGGCTGGAAACAGGAACTGTACCCAAAGAGAACTCCAGATTCTAAACCCTTATAAACTTACTCTGAAAATGAATGAATGTACCTACATCTGCACATGTTCAGAGGGAGAGACCTAACTGTATTACTATGAGTTCTCCACATTAATCTTCACCCATAATACTATTTAACATAAGTAACACAAATGTGTTAATTTGAAGGTTACATACACATATTATTAAAATTCAACACTACTGGCAGTTGTTCAGAACCTAGAATAATAGTAGATTTGGGGGGATAATTGTTGGCATATGGTAATCAAAACAGAGCATCTTTCAATCAGTTTTGATATTATTTTTAAATTCTCTTAAGATGCATCTTTATTGCCTGCCCTGAAGAAGACTGCTCCATTGACCCACTCTCATTGCTCCAGCTCTTAGAATTGAAAAACGTGTTTCTGGATCAAAACGGTCTACCAAATGCTCTGCAGAATAAATGTAAAAACATCCACTCTAAAAAATTTTATTTGCAAATTTCAGAATACTTCTGATAAAGAAAAAGATGGTCAAAATTGAAGAGAAAATAGGCTACCAATGAGACTGTACAACGGCAATAATAAAAGCTAGAAAATAATACAACGTATTCTGTAAAATTCTCAGAGATATTTACTTCCAACTGGAATTCTTGTTCAAGCTAAGATATAGAAGGTATGAGGAAAGAATAATGACCTTTTAACACAGCCAAGTGTCAAAAAATGTACTTTCCATGCATCTTTCTCCAGAAGCTGTTGGAGGTTGTACTATATCAAACATGAGGGGGAAAACTGAGAAAGAGGAAGATGAGATGCAATACATAAAAGAAGAAAAAGGAATTTTCTCAGGATGGTGAAGGATAGGATCATATTTGAGAACAACTGGTTTAGAACCAGTTTTAAAAAGTAGACAAGCTATTACAGAAGAAATGGCTTAAGAAATGTATGGCGTGGACAGATTGTCAAATACACTGGATTCTCTTTGCTTTGGCTCTCCTATTAGAATGTAATCTACATGAGGTCAGAGAACAGGTCTGCCTTTTTAATCTATTGAGGGACTAGAATCTTACAAGTATAGAGTGCCCAATACATAGATAAAAACTTCATAATTATTTGCTGAAATTTAAGAGAACACTGACATTTTCATTTTTGTTATCTTATCCTCCTCCTAAAAATATCTCTTTGAAAGGATGGAAAGTGCGTGCCTGACAGCGCATTCTCAGATCTGATGTAGCCTGCTGTTAAAGGAAAAGGAGAGTGAAGCAGGGGAGGAAGATAGGGAGAGGAGAAGAAAAGAGTTAACTGTTTGAAAGTACATTTTAAATGATTCTGAATTTTACCCATATGTTTAGGAGTGCAAATTAACAATATCTATCAATATTTAAAATTCACTTACATTTTGATTCAGCATTTCCACTTTTATAGAATATAAAAATGTCTCATACAAAGGTAGAGTATGAAAACATGGTCAATGTAGCATTGCCTATAATAGCTGACAACCTGTTTGTTTTTCATCTAAAGGGACCTGTGTTAAAAACTTTGGTGAAACCATAAAATGAATGATGATATAGCTGTTAACACAAAATGAAGTAGGTTTGCATGTGCTGTCTTATGAAAATCAGCCAACATATAGTATTAAGTGAGAAAAGTGTGGTGCAAAAAGGTAGGAATGGAATGATCCCACCTGTGCAAAGAAAACTATCCATAAACAATATGAGACAATGTATAGGTATTCTGTCCCCTTAGTAAATATAAATTATCAGTCATAAATGTCATGCAATGAATTATCCTAATCAGTAAATTTGGATTAATGAGAGGATTCACTCATGGTGTTCTGGTAAATGCTTAAAGTTGACTCCTTAAGAAGAAAAATCCTTGGTTTGTAACATTTGCCAATATTTTTTTGTGTAAATATTCCTACCAGGCCGATTTCACATTATCAACATACTATCACTAAATTCAGAGTTAGGGAAATATGTTCACAATTTGCTTTCCTGAGCAGGAGTAGCCAGCTCCAGCACACCATTGGGGGTAACCACAAGGTAAGGAGCTCTGCTCAGTCTTCATCGCTCCTTATATCTTTCTGTTGTCCAATAAGAAGGCCAGAAAGGCCATTCAGCAATGCAAAACCTTCTGTGATGTTTGATTTCTCTGTGAAGCTGCATGAGCAGAGCTGCTAAGTTCAGCTTTTTCCCTGAACAAAGATCAAGCACTTTACATGATTTTTCTTTGCCCCTTTTGGGCTGTTGAACGTGTTTGCATGTAAAGTAAAAAAAATATTAGGTATAACAAGAATGAGCCATCAAATTGATATTTCCTGACCTTTAGAAATAGGAAGAACCCCTTAAATTAACAACATGTATGGGATAAATGCAATGAGTTGTGCCCTTTGACTTCAAACTATTTACTTTCTAGATATGTGTGTATGACCATCAACTTTCTGACAGAAACCCTAATACTAGGTCTTTGGAAATCCCCACAGTAAATGCTTGGCTAAATAGCAAGAAAGGAGAAATGATCTTTCCTCTTAAGTGACTGCTGATCCAAGCAGCAGTTTCTTCATTTGCTCAATGCAATGTCATCTACCTACCATCACATCTGGGCAAAGGTCATGCATCAACAATGTTTACCTATGTCTGTGTTTATTCACAACTGGAAATAGGCAAGGAGCATAGTTATAAAGAAAAAGAAAAAAAAAAAAAGACAAATTCCAGAAGGAGGAAGAGGGTGAATATCTGTTATACTACATAAATCTTACTCCTCTTAATGATGCCCTAACAGGTCCAAAATAAATGATTCTATTGTAGAAACCAGAGTATTTGTGAAAGGGGAGGAGGTACATAATTGATCATTAACACTGAATAGAAAGTATAAATTGGACTGTCCTGGGCAATATAGGATACTTGGTTACTTATCAACAAATGATATGTAATTAAGTGCATAAATTTGAGAGTGATGTATTAGTGCTTTCACTTGACAATATAAAATCAGTGTTCCCAAGAGAATATGAAAATATAGCTCAGAAAGGTGGTTAGGAAAAATGAACCTACTTACACCTTTAGGTAGTACAAAAGATCAAAGTCAGAGTATATGAAGTTAAAATACATAGGCCAAGTGGCAGAGCTCCTATAGGATATTTTTAGAGAAATATAGTTGGATCTTGCTTTGTAGACATAAAGGTATTTCTAAAAAGACATTGATGAAGTGAATGTGTATTGAATTTAATTATCCTTTGACCTTAGTAATAAAAGCAGATGTGAGTCTTGAAAACTATCTAATCCCACACCTTTAAGAAAATTACAGTACTTTTACAAATGCCAAAATGCTTAAAAATAATATATCTACTGAAATTTAACCAAACTAACACTGACAACTCAACATTATGCAGTTTCTCACGTTTTGGTTTAATGTTAAGAACATTATATTAAAGACATAAAGAAAAAGAAATAACATTTTAATCAAACAGACAGACCACATTGTTCCAAACAGTAAATTCTACCAAATTTCTATCCCGACATTGTACAACAGAACATGTCTTCTCTTGGGTTTATGAGACCTTGTTTCATAATAGTTTGTAAAATGTACTGACATAAATTGATGTAGATTAAACACTGGAAAAGATTCAAGACTAAGAGGCAGTCCCTCAAAATACAGCAATACATTTACTTTGCACATTCACATTTGTTGGAACTTACACAACTGTGAATAAAGTAATGGGGGATCACATTTTTCCTGAGTGTTCATGCAAGCAGGAACCTCTACTCAATGAGGAGAAGAAAAATTATCTGACGTGGTAATTCCGTTAATCCATGTCAAAACAAAGTCTTGAGTTATCAATTTTGAAATGGCAAATTTCTGTGCGTAGAGTTTCTGCATTACAGCATGTACTTGTAAAACCTAAAAGGACTGTCACTTTTCCCATTAGACAAAACTCTGTTCCGAGCCCAGCCGGAATAAAATGTCAGGTTCTGATCTCTAAAACCAAGGAGGAATGTGTAGCGCATAATCAAACCAAGTTTTGCCTTGCTACAGCCAGAAATAATTTCTTTCAAGTTGCTTCTGACTTTGTCCAGGCCGTGTAATCCCAACCAAACATGGCCAGTTCTAGGGCTTTGGGACACACGGGACTAGAAACCCTAAAGAATGTCTTAAAAATATATTCAAATATTCAAAGTTCTTTCATTTCAAATGAAAGTTTAATGTGGATAAATTAAGAACCAGAATTTATAAATGCCCTAATGTCGTTAACTCTAATATTTGTGAAAGATTATTCTATAATTATGTTGAAATTGATGGAACAAGTGTGTCTGCAGACACAAACCAGAATAGAAAAGCCGCCTGACTTGAATGTAAATCTTAATTGGCATTAAAATAAAATCTGAAGAATGGAACAGGAGCTCGCATGGAACAGAAACTTGGTTTAATAAATACATACAGTGCTGCACTTAATAAAAGGATGTTTGTAAGGAAAATATTTAGCCAGCGTAGTACTCACCAGTTCATTCTAAAGCGTAGCTGTCAGGTTTATTTCCTTTGCCAGAGTAAGCGGCTGCATCTTTAGGATATTTACAATTTGTGCAATTTATGGAGACAGATCCAATTCCTTTTTTATTTGTTTTCCCAAAGCACCTATTTTTTTACCTTTGCTGACCAGTGCAAAATCATCCTCACTAATGTTTATAAAATACCACATTATTGCTAGATTTCGAATCCAAATGCAAACACTGCAGGTTCTAACAGATAAGGCCTTGATGGAATCTGTCTTTAGATCGCAGCTGTCCAGAATGCCTAAGCATAGATCTGTGAAAGTCAGTGACATGGAAACATGGAAAAGAAGAAAGACAAGTATGTGTGAAAGTGTGTGTGTGTGTGTGTGTGTGTGTGTGCACAGATGTGTGTTTGAGAGAAAGAAGCAGATGGATACAAATGAACAGAGAGAGAAAGAAAGAGAAATTTCAGCTACAAAAAAAACATTCTAAAACTTGGATAAAAAATATGGCAACATCCGATTTCTTCCTGGTGGTTATGAACCTATCACAAATGAAACATGAGAGGAATTAGAATTTACACTCAGAAATAGGTTAAATTAGAATTTGAAAAGTTTTTATGTCATCAGTAATCCAAATTCTCAGTGTTTATTAATAATACTACGTGTTCTAGAAAACACCAGAAAAGTACTATATTCTGTAGCTTCTAACTAAATTAAAATGGTAGAGGTGCTTATTTCCCAGTAGTTATGAAGCCATAGGACACTACTGTTTTTCCCTCAGTCAGCACTGAAATTCTGCCTTCCCTTCCCACCTGAAGGACCGTAGAATATATTTGCTGGGTGGTGAGGATGTGCAGATATGACTTCCCTAAATTCTCTCACCAGCAATATAGAAACATGAAAGCTATTTCTTCTTGTTCTAAGTATATGGTACACCTTAAAGTTTAAAGAAAGAAATACACAAAAGGAAGAATTGAACCAACATTGATTCTATATGTACAATATGCTAAGAATTATTCTAGGATCTTTTCCTATATGAGCCCTTTAATCCTTCCAATAATTTTGTGATACAGTAATCACCCCCATTTTACTAGTGTAGAAAAGGAAGCTCGAAGATAAGCAAATTACCCAAAGTTATAGAGGAAGTAAGTGTAGACCAGACAGCATCCCCATAAGAAGGTCTAGGCACGTGTCTAGGTCTTTTTATGTGTAAAGCCACAAGACAAATAGATATTTGCACCCGCCTGCCAGAATCTTAAAAGTTTATGTAGAGGACTAATGGGGTTCGGTCACATGCACAGTCCAAGTGGCATCAACAGCACATTGTTCTTTCAAGGCTGTGTCCTTGAAATGGCTTTTAGTGTGGAAACAGTGAGCAGAATGTACAGTCCAAGGACAAGGAAGCAGGTAAGGAGCTTCCAATTGCCAGTGACCAGTTTGCAGGTCAATGAATGGTCATTTTCTATCAATGACCTCCTCTAATTGAGACAGAGACAGACAGACAGACAGACAGAAGTAAAGACAGAGAGATCAACCCAGCAAGCACTGTGGTTTAGAAAACTTGTTGTGCAGAGGGGGATTTTATCCTTAGACAGTCAACTGGAAGTCCTACAGAGCAAACTTTTCAGACGACTAGAAATAAAGCTGAACACCATGAGGGTGATGACTTTTTGGTGCATAAACACATGCAAAGTAGAAAGTAGTGTGTGTGTGTGTGTGTGTGTGTGTGTGTGTGTGTGTGTGTTATGGTTTCCAAGACCAAATAAGAAACCCACCATCCCAGTTTCAGAGGTATGCCCGGAATCATCAGAATAATTCCTACTCTCTGTGACCCTTTCTGAGGGAAGCTGCTAAGTCATTTTTCTCAGCCACCCTGGTATCAAATGACTGTACAGGGAACCATGCTGAATTAAAAGTAGTCCAGTAGGGATGTTCCATTGGCATGATTACTAAGCAACCTAGTTAGAATATCTGTGCCCAGAAGGTTGGGAGAAGGACCAAATAATACGAGGATGGCAGGACCAGGGTGGCAGGATGGTCTAGGCTGTTCCTATGGCGACCTGTAATTACCTTTCAAACCTCCAAGATATGAGTTAATTCATTTCTGTCTTGAGCCATGACTGTGTGACTAGCTTGATGTAAAAAACAAACTAAACAAAATACAATATTCAGGGGAAAAGACTTCAGGGCCACCCTTTGGCATCAAACTTGGCCTCAGCCTCTCTGGAGCAACATGACAGGACTTTGTCAAGCTGATTCATCCAGGTTCAGGAGGACTGCTAGGGAAGCAAAACATCCAGGCCGACTTTACCTACTGTAGACTCAGGTGAGGGTAGAGAGGTTTTATAAATGTGCATAGCCAGGTGCAAGCAGGGTTTTGGCTCATTCCACAGTGGGTGCTATTGGCAGGAGAGAAGGAGTGGGTTCGGGCACCGTGAGAAATGCAGCAGCAACAGCTTTTGAGCATTGGTGTGAGTTTCTGAGAGGACTCTGCAAGTTCCCCCTCTTTTCTGTTGTTTCCCAAAGGGAATAAGTACAGAAAGCTCACCTGGATTTGCAAAGTCAAGGGCAGAGGGTGCTGCAAGGACAATATTTCTTAGAGAAAAGTGTCTAACAGTGAACCTGAGAGGTGTCACAAAAAGGACGAGACATGAGATGGAAGGTCGGAAGGGGCTCAGCACAGTCCCCCAAACAGAGACAAACTTAGCATGTCGCCAAGAGAGACTCATATTTTTGGACAGACTGGAGATTCTTGGTCAGGGTGAGAAGATGGCACACAGCAGTAAAAGCAGCTGGTACCTTACATCAGCATCAGAAGATACAGAGGACACATGTATACATCAGCCTGTGTCTGTGGAGAGGGAAACAAGGGCTCTAGGAAGAGGCCAGAGGACAAATCTCAGTGGAAGCCACAGGTGACACGCTGACCAAGGACTAAATGCCTGATCTGGAAGCCAAGAAACAACCATGAGATCTGAGATGGCACAGCGGACAGAATACGTGGACAGGTAAGTCATGAATTTACTTGGGTTTGTAACTGACATGTCTGAGAAAACACAGACCTGTTGAGCTAACCTAACTAAATATTCAAATGATTAAACTACGTTTTTTGCCAGCAGTAATGGGAGCTGAAGATAGACATTAAGTGTGATTATAGAACATGAAGCTTCATTTCTTGCACACCTGAGTGCATGGTTTTGGAAAATGACACTCTATATAGAAATCAGAGACAAAGATACTAGTACCCATGTTTACTCCTGTCTTTTCTAGCCACAAGATGAAGTGAATACCACTGTATACATTTTAGATGGGAGAAAACTGAGGTTAAGAGAGGTTAAGTAACACACATATCTAGTAAATACAGCCAAAATTAAAACTGAGAGTTGTGTGAATCCATAGCCAGCTTTCTTTAATGTATTGGGAGTTATTAATAACCTTTTTAAAATTGCCTGCTATTCTTTATAACACTCATGTAATATTTTTATTTTTAATTGTCAAACTTCTAGCCCTGGACAGTTTGGCTCAGTAGTTAGAGCATCAGCTCTCGGACCAATGAGTCGTGGGTTCTATTCTGGTCAAGGGCACTTACCTTGGTTGAAGTTCGTCCCGCCCTGGTCAGGTCGTGTAGGAGGCAGCCAGTCGATGTGTCTCTCTCACATCGATGTCTTTCCTCTCTCTCTCTCTCTCTCTCTCTCTCTCTCTCTCTCTCTCTCTCTCTCTCCTCTCTCCCTCCCCCTCTATCTGAACAAAAATGGAAAAAAATCCTGGGCTAAGGATTAAAAAAAAAAAATAGGAGAAAAAAAATAATTGTCAAACTTCTAGAGCAGAGCAGATTATTAAATTTTATGTTTTATTTTAACACCAAGCACTTCTTCAAATAAAATATGGTATGCAACTCCTAAACCTGTAGTTGTGTGAACACATCTACAAAAGCATGTGTGGCGTGCACACACACATGCACACACACACACACACGCACACACACAATACGAATGAAGCTGCTCTGGGTG
This sequence comes from Tadarida brasiliensis, assembly GCA_030848825.1. Lineage (NCBI taxonomy): Eukaryota > Metazoa > Chordata > Mammalia > Chiroptera > Molossidae > Tadarida > Tadarida brasiliensis. Next base: position 31,863,454 of record CM061263.1, on the reverse strand, counting down.
ACTGAAGGGTTAGGGGCCAGCAGGGGCCAGTGCACAGGCAATCAGTTCTAGCCCATGCTCACTGAAGCACTTCCTCAGGGCCCTTAGAAATTCTAGTATGCTCCCCTTTAGAAACAATTGAGCATCTTTACATATCAACTGTCCCTTTATCTGGTGCCTTCCTTCTCTTCTACTCCTACCACTCACTAAAACTGATCTCTGCAGGGTTTTAAATGATCTCCTTGTAGTCAAATTCAGTGGACTTTCATCAATTCTGCTGCTTCACAACCTTTCCTGCAATTAAATCCTTTACCCCTTGAAGTTTTCTTCTCTCCCTTGTTTCAGAACACGTCAGTCCATTAGTTCCTCACACACTGACCATTTCCTCTGCCTCTTTATAAGGGTCAAATTCCTGCTCTTCGTTTTTAACTGGAAATGCCCCTTGAGACTCAAATCTTAATTCTCTGATGCTCTGTCTCTTCACGTACTTTCTCAGTGAGCCAATCCTTTCCCAAAGCTTCATTATGACCTCTTGGTGATTGTCCAAATGACAAACCCTGTGTTTTCCCACCATAGACTTTAAACACCAAAAACCTAACAACCATCGTCACTGTTAACCCCCAAACCTCAAAAAGTTTCAAAGTGAATCTCATTATCTTCACCCTGGAACTTCCTTGATTCCCCCACACTTCCACTTTGGAACTAGCCTCATTTTTCTCTCTCCCAGAAGTAGAAACTTAAAAACTCAGTATATTCTCTTCTTCCTCCCAATCAGTACCCAATCTGTCACATTGTTTTAGCAGATCTTCCTTCAGCATAGCTCTCAGATCCATCCCTTTCTCTTCATTCTGGCACTGGCATTTCTCTTGCATAGCCTCACATCTGGTTTGCTGCAAGTTTCCTGGCTGATTATGTTTGTACCTCTATTATCTCCACCATCTCCTCCATCCTGCATGTAAATACCTAATTAATCTTCATGCATCTCTATCCTTCCTGAAGATACTCTATACTCTGGTCCCTTCCTATTTATTCAGTCATGTTGCCTACCTCTCCCCATCACTCACCTCCTCTGCTATCTGACGATCTCCCAACTAACTGGTGTGCAAGCCTTCCTCACTCTGGCCTCTGCTTCTTGCTACAATCTGAACCTCTGTTTATCCAAATAATGCATGAAGCTTTTCTCAGTTCTTCACACTCCTCCCCCAATTATTTCCTAAGACTTTTCTATGCTTTTCAGAAAATAGCTTAGCTAGTAACGATTTTCTTATCTTTATAGGTATTTGTGTGTGTGTGTTTTCCTTTGAGGACGGGAATCACATCATACATATTTTATATCTCCTACAGCACCTAGCACATCATTGAGCACAGTATTGAGAACATAAATGATAGATTTATCTAACCCTAGCCTCACTCTACCCTGTCACCTGTCCTTTTCCCCAATAGGAATTGTTGAATGATTACTATGCTTCCGACATCCTATTTTACAGAGAAAACAAAAGCTATTCAGTGAGAATACTCTCACATTTCTCCAGTATCCTTCAAAACCTCTCTCTCTCTCCATCAATACTTTCCTCCATTCTGTTTATTAAAAGGAAAGCTTATTTTTAAACAATTTTAAGGTTAATCTCTCTCCTCATGCATTTGTTTCTTTTCTCTCTCATTTTTCCAAATTTTGCTTCAATAATTATTTTCTTTCTCATGTTTTCAATCCCATTCTCTCTTCAGACATCTTCCCCTTTATCTATATACATGCATGTCCTCCACTACCCAAAGGGCCCTGTCTCTCCTTCCAGCTCTTCACTTTCTTCTGTTCCCCCTCCCAGGTCCTTATAAGAACAGTAACCCACACACACCACTTCAGAACCCCCCAGTCACTGCTTAATTGGCCTTCCACGCTCCCTCTGCTACTCAAATTGATTTCTAACAAGCAACGAGGGCTGACATTCTCTTACCCAGTGTTCTTAGCTCGCATGTAATTTCATTTTCCTCTTTTCATTCTTTGTTTTATTGAGATATACTTGACGCATACCATTGTGTAAGTTTAAGGTGTGCAATGTGTTGGTTTGATACATTTATATACTACAATATGATTGTTAATAGCAAACCACCTTATCGTCACATATTTTTATTCTTTTTTTGTGTTAAGAATAGTTCAAATTTAGTCTCAGCAACTTTGAAGATTATAATATAGCATTGCTGACTATAACCACTATGTTGTGCATTAGAGTTCGAGAACTTATTTATCTACTAGTTGTGAGTTTGTACTGTTAAACATCTCTACAACTCCCTCAGCCCCTGCTAACCCATTCTACTCTGTGTTTTTACAAGTTCAGGGTTTTGTTTAGATTTCATATATAAGTGAGGTCATACAGTATTTGTCTGTCTGACTTCTCTCACTTAGCATAATGCCTTCAAGGTTTATCCATGTTGTTGCAAACGGCAAGATTTCCTTGCTTCTCATGGCTGAGTAATATTCCAGTCTTCCGCTGATGAATGCTTGGGTCATTTCCACATCTTGTCTATTGTAAATAATGCTGCAATGAATATGGGTGGACGGGCATCTCTTTGAGAAACTGATTTCAGTTTCTTCAGATACATATCCAAAAATAGAATTATTAGATCACAGTTCAATTTTTAAAATTTTGAGAAACTGCCACACTATTTTCTCTAGTGGCTGTAAAAATTGAACTACCATATAATTTTCAAAGGTAGTCGATATTTTTGCTTTACTCCGGCTTTTAAAGTTTCTCCTCCCTTGACTTATGACACACATTCTCCTGCTTCATTTCTGATTTTTGTCTTCTTTTTTCCCTTTGCTCATCCTTCTTCATTAACTCCTCTTTCTCCTTCTTTTTCTAAATGCAGGATTTCTCAAGAGGAATACCAGACATTTTGCTGATGAAGCTAATAGGTTCCAGTGAGAGAAATGATGGTGATCTACTCAGCCTTCAGGGAAGCTGGGAGGAGCAGGCCTCTGGGAGCTGGGAGCCCACAGCAAGGGGAAGTCTTGACAGTTAGGCCCAGTGTGGCATGCACATTTTAATATTTTGTATGTGTACTCTGAAGTGTTTGGAAAATATTGCCCTAAGATTTCATCCTCAATACCCTTTTCATCTCTTATCAGGGAGTAAGGTGTCCTACATTTTTACCTTAAAAAAGAAAGAAAGAAAGAAAGAAAGGAAGGAAGGAAGGAAGGAAAGAAGGAAGGAAGGAAGGAAGGAAGGAAGGAAGGAAGGAAGGAAGGAAGGAAGGAAGAAAGAAAGAAAGAAAGAAAGAAAGAAAGAAAGAAAGAAAGAAAGAAAGAGAAAGGAAAAGAAAAGAAAAGAAAAACTTCCTTATTGCCTACAAAAGAAGAACCAAAATCTTTTAGCTTGGATTTCAAAGCTATTCATAATGCAGCCCAGCTCAACTTTTCCAGTTGTATTTTCCATAATGTTCTCTCATGTCACTTACTATCACACTACAACACACTGCAGACTGTTTGCCAATTTTGATGGATAGTTTAGCATTTGATAGCTGTTGCTTATGGTCTCATTTCTCTGACTGTTGAATCCGTAGGACTCAGCTCAAAATGCCATCTCTTCTATGCACACTCTCATCTCTCCTTTTGTTAGAATGAATAACTTTCTTTTATATATTCCTATGTTACATTTATGTATACCTGCAAATTAACGATAAAAATCTAATCTGTACTCTCTACTATTAGACGACATTAGGTGAACAGCAAGTCCCATAAATATACAAACAGGTTTTTCATATAGCAAATCTTACTTTCATTTTAAAACAATTAGATTTACATAGGCAAGAGATTTTCATGCAAAATTTTTTAGGTATTTGCAAAAAAAAAAAAATACTAAATATAATTCTCTCTTTTATAACTGTGAAATGTGTTATAATAACTCTCCTACCTACCTCACATTTTCCCTGTCCCTACTCACCCTACCTGAGGACCAAATAAAATAACTGATGTAAAAGCACTTTTATGATAAGTCTAACACATTATACAAATATGTGGTATTAGCATCGCATGCAGTCTAGCTGTTATGGCCTCAAGCAGATTTCTTTCATTATGACTGAGTCCATACATGCTAAATGAAGTATAGCACCAAGGCAATCATTGGATATTTCAAGCCAGATCAATAGTTATACCCTAAATATATAGAAAATTGAAGCAAAGTGTTTTTGGTTTAAATTATTCAGACAGTTGCTTCAATTCTATACTTTATTTTGTTAAGACAAAAATTATGTCAGATAACCATGTATTTAATACAATCACGTATCATAGCTTCTCTTAAAAAATAAAAGTGCTTTGGAAAATTCCATTCTAACACTTTTAAAATGTATTTCTTTGCTAGTTTTCAAAAAAAGTTTTCCCTTTCCTTTTAACATCATTAACCTTAATAATTGGCTTACACAGTTAAGTTTCCACATATGTAAATAGAATTCAATTCAAACCAAATACATTTAATAAATATTTGGTAGATGCCAATGTACAAAGTCACTTTGCTATGTGCCATGTATTAAAACAAATTATCACACCAAGATATCTATCAGTGTAGAGCATTCAAAGGAAATAGAGGGGTGCATATAAACTATAATTGAAGAAATGATAAAATATGGCCTATAGGTAAATTATAATCAAAGAGAATGCGATCAATGCTAACTTAGACTGGAAGAGGTGTATTGCAAGAAAGATGCCATGAAGAAGATAGCCTTAGAATCTGTCCACATATTTTACTTTGGATGTATACAAATGTTCAAGGTCAGAAAAAGAGCAACTCTGCTTTTCCTGTTATAACCATATTTTTCAGCTTAGATGGAAACAGTTCCAAGGCAATTCACCCCCTCCTGCCTTTCTATCTATGTGTGTGCATCTCTGAGAAGTGGGATTAGAGAGAAACCTGCAGGCATATTAATAAATAAATTTCACATGCTGTTAGATATTAAGTAAACATACAGATAAATATTCCTCTAGGGGTTATGATCTTATAACCTGGAGATTTCTAATTTGGCACCTGTGACATATAGTTACTCCCCATGGGAGTTTTCAGTAAATTAATTCTCATATTTATAATTTAAAAATATGTGCAATCTAGGTTTACCTAATGGACTTCTTGGATGATTCATTATGTTACTTTTGTATCAGCTAAGTAAGTTATAGGTTTACAATGTGCACATCTGTTCTTATTTTCTATCATTTGGAAAATACAACACTATGCAATGTAAGTACTTGGCAGCAAACAACTGAAAATACTAAAGATCTTCCAAATAACTAAAAGGGCTTAAATATTTGAAATACATACTTTGGGCAACAAGCAATCAATCAAAATTCAGATGTAATTATCTACATGATTGAAAATTTCAGTGACAGTGCAAGAAAATGCTGCCAATTGATTATTAAGATAGTAGAAAAGATAATATTAACATACTCTGAAAATGGCTGGTTTGGAAAAAGAACACCAGCACACACTGAGTTTAAGGATGAATTGAATTCTCTTGGGTATATTTATCGTTCACACATTATGAACTCTTCTTAGATTTAAAAACAACAAATTACACCTAAACATGGTATAAATAAGATAGAAGATAGTGGCTGCCTTTCAGAGATAATACTTGATAAAATGATTTTAAACCTAATTTTCTGTATTGGTAAAAAAGTTTTCTCTCTTTTTTTTTTCCTTCCTTCCTTCCTTCCTTCCTTCCTTCCTTCCTTCCTTCCTTCCTTCCTTCCTTCCTTCCTTCCTCCCTTCCTCCCTCCCTCCCTCCCTCCCTCCCTTCCTTCCTTCCTTCCTTCCTTCCTTCCTTCCTTCCTTCCTTCCTTCCTTCCTTCCTTCCTTCCTTCCTTCCTTCTTTCCTCCCTTTTCTTTTCAATGGGGGGAAGCAAACTAGTGCATATGCATTTTTAAAATGACTTTATCTACTTAGCAATTAGCCACAAACATTAACATACACGGCCTCCAGGGTGGATACGAATAAAACGTTCTGTGTTATAGTGCCAGACTAAGAGAAGGAGAAAGAGCAGAGCAAATTGCTATCTTCTGCCATTCATCCCACCATTCTCTGGCACACAGAGACAAGAAAGATAAGCAAGAGAAAGAGTCCAGTTGCTGGGATGACAGAACAGCAGGGCCAGGTAGAATGGCTATACATAGGCTCTATATGTCTCTTCATTTGGCTGATTGCCTGATCTGCATGCTTCATAATAAAACTGTAATTGCTTAGTATAGCACTTTCTTGAATTCCTTGAGACAGTCTAGAAAATTATCTAATAAGAGAGGGTTTGTGGAAACCCCCAAATTTATAGCCTGTCAGTCAGAAGTGTGAGTTTGGAACACCTGGGACTCCCAAAGTATTGTTGATATCTGCAGTAAGGGCAGTCTTGTTGAGGGTGGTGTTCTTTTTTTTTTTTTTTTTTTTTTTTAATTGATTATAGAGAGAAAGGAAGGGAGAGGAAAAGAATAGAAACTTGGATGAGAGAGAACATCGATTGGCTGCCTCCTACATGCCCCGCTACTGAGGATTTGGCCCACAACTGGCCTTGTGCCCTGACCAGGAATCGCACTGATGACCTCTTGGTATATGGGTCGATACTCAACCGCTGAGCCACTCCGCCTGTACCAGGGGCTGGTGTTCTGAAGTCTGTGGGTTCCTGCTAACTCCACACAGTTAGTGCAAAAAGATGATGCAGTATTCTTCTGTAGATATTTCTGATTTTGTTTCTTATTATTTGGTGTAGAAGTCTTACAACTATATTCATGAGTGAAAATGGCATTATTTTAGTGTTCCTGAAATACCCTTGTCAGGTTTTGTTTTTTGTCAAGATCACATTAGCTTCATACAATGAATGTGGGAAGGAGTGTCATCTCTATTTTCTCTGAGAAAGTTTGAGAACATAGAATTATTTCTCCTTTGAATGTTTGGTGCCACTCATTAATGAAGCCATCTGGAACTGAAGTTTCTTTGTGGGAAGGCTTTTGATTAATGGTTTAATTTCTTAATATCTATGTACATCTATACACCTTTTCTGAATGGAATAACTTTTGGATGATTATACTTTTCTTGAAATATATCTACTTATCTAAAGGTGTAAACTTATTTCCAAAAGGTTGTTCATCTTATCATATTAACATCTCTTTATTATCTTAGGCTCTGGAGAAATGTCCTCACTTTGTTCTTGATATTGTTTACCTTGGGCCTTGTTTCTTTTGTCATAATTACTCGAACCTGATTTAAGCAGTAGTTTTAAAAAAGCAAATTTTGACTTTTTTGTTTCTTTTTGTTGTATGTTTTCTACTGTATTAACTTCTGCTTCTAATCTGATTTTGCCTGTCCTGTTTCTACTGCCTGAGATCATTAATTTTCAACACTTCTGTCTCTCTCTCTGGTGTATGTGTATGTGTGTGTATATGTGTGTGTGTGTGTGTGTGTGTGTGTGTATGCAAAACTTTTCCTGTCTGTGTGGCTTTAGCTGCATTCTATAGAGTTTGGTGTGTGCTAACATTTGAATAGAGATATCACATCTATGATATATTTTTGTTATTCAAAATTCCTATATCTTTGATTTTTTTTTATGAAACCAGATTTATTAAAATTTCTCTACAAGTCAAAAACAGCTGTCTCACAGTACACATATATACCCATGTACAAGAAGGATCTAGTGTTTCTAGCTTTCCCAGCCGGAGTCCTCAGCCGGGTAATGTATCACAGATACAACAATCGAGCAACCAAGTTTTTTTTGGTCTATTTTTCTACTATTTATTGCAAAAAGTATTTTAAAATCTCCCATTATCATTAATGATTTCTCTGTTTCTCCTTGTATTTCTATCATGCTTTGCTTCACATATTTTCATAATAAATATTTATTAGATCTTGGTCAAGCAAAAACAATTTACCTTAAGACCTCTTTAGTTCTGATATTAATATAACCATATCAGTTTTATTTGATTAGCATTTTCACAGCATATTTTTCCCTTTCACTCTTTGTTTTAGATGTGATTCTTGTAAACATTGCACAATCTTTTTAAATATAGTCATGTAATCTTCATTTTTTAAGTAGACAATGGATTACTTTAAATGTAATGTAAGTACTGATCTGCAAGTCATTTCATCCTTTTTTATGTTTTACATCTGATCTTTGTTTCTTTCTGTCTCCTTTCCCTACTTCTTTGGAATGATTAATGTTTTCATTCCATATTTTCCTTTTCTTTAGCGTATTGACAATATGATTCTCCGGTCTTCAGGTTTACATTATCTCTGGAGAAGTCAGTGGTCAGTCTTTTGATGGTAACTGCTCTTTTTCTCTGGCTGTTTTCAATTTTGTATGATTTGACCTAATGTTCTCCAGTTTCACCACAATCTGTCTCAGCATGAATTTCTCTTTATTTATCCTGTTGCATATTTTTTGGATTTTAAAAATCTGGGTTTGTATATTAGTTTATCACTACTTCAGGAATTCTAATTTATTATCTCTGCGGTTGTTGCCTCCACCCCATTCTTTATCTTGTCTTCTTCTAGAACTTCATTAAAGACATATTAAGCAACAAAACAAAACCAAACAGAAACCAAAAGGACACATTAAGCATTCTCATTCTATCTACCATGTTTCCTATTTTTTAAAGATAATTTACTTTTGGGGGGAAGGGATTGTCTCTCCATCCTCCATTTTGGATACTATTTCCCAATTTCCCATCACTAATTCTCTCTCTAGCTGTGCTTCACTGGTGCGATTATGCTTCTTGAGTTTTTAATCTTAATTATTTATCTTTTTATCTCTGGAGATAATATTTGACTTATTCAATTCTGCTAATTTTTGTTTCTCCATGGATCCTAAAGATATTTTAAAATGTATCCTTTTATTTCTTTAAATCTTAGAAATATTATTTTTTAATGCTTGTTTATGTTTGATACTTCCAATGCATGGAAACTCTTCAAGTTTGTGTCTCCTGTTTCTATTCAGATACCTTGTTTCCTTGGTACCTACTTGGTTTTTACTTTCCAATGTTACTGCACTCATGAAATTATTTGAAGACCAAGAATCCAGATAAAGCCTTACTCTAGAGGACTCACATTGCTTCTGTTGGGCACCAGGGGGCACTACCAATCTAAGAGCGCTACCCAGCAAGGCAAGGCTTGAAGCTTCCTAGCCCTCCAGAAGATGTGCAAATCCATGTGAGGGCCATTCCATAGTCACAACTTCTCCAGTACATTAAAAAATATATATTTTTTACATACTTTATTCATTGTCACGGTAACCTTTTTCAAAGTCATCTTCGAAAGGGGTATTCTGTTGTTTCATTTATGTTTTCATGCTTGTTTTTGTTTTACTCTTGCCCATAGTTACCCTGCTGTTCACTACCGAACCTGAGAAGTATCCAAAACCAAAGTCCAAATTTGGCTAGATCAGCATATGCTCCAGGATGCATTTTTTCCCCCAGGAAAAATCTCATGTTTTTTACTCTACCTGCTATGACTATGTAAATTTTCTTTCCTCTGCATGCTAAGGTGCCCTAGCACCTTGGAAAATCTATTTTAAAATCTCAGCAGATGCCATCTTCACATAGCTTATTACTGTAACATTTTGGTTTACGACATAGCTTTGCAAAGTTTCAGACACATAGATATGTTTACTAGTATTTGGTGATCAAAGCCAAACACAAGAGCTACAAGGCATTATATCATACTAGTAGAGCAAAGAATTTTAACTTCATATCAAAGGCAGATTTTTTAAATTTTTAAAAAATTTAGTACCTTAGTATTTTTAAAAGGAGTCCGAATTTACATGTAAGTTATGATTCATTAAAAAGTAGTAAATTTTTTATTGTGATATTAGCTGGAGGATTCTGGCTAAGCCACAAGAAATATTGGATAATTTTAACACTAGTAAATAAAAAAGAAAAACTCCTTTGAAGAAAAGCCTACCCTCCTAATTTCCTTGATAAATTTGGAATCTTCAGTTATTTAAATCTGTGGTACCCAGTTGGGCTCCATGAATCCTGTTTACTAATTCCATAATATAATGTTTGAACACGTTTTATTATTTCTACTCCTCTCCTTAACTAACAACATGAGCATTCAAATTATACATCATCTCTATTTTCTCTACTTAAAAATTGAGTAGGATATAGTAATACAAGGAGATGTTCTAGAGGGATTCGTTATTTAATGTTTCTAAAGTCCTGCACAAATGCCAAACTCATTACAGTGTGCATGCTGGCAAGTGGCTAGGGTTTAGGAGATAATGCAAGAGCACACATAAATCAAAATTTCAACATGAACAACCTTCTTTTTGGACCAGAGAATGATTAATCACATCACTGACATCGTGTATGCAGGTTCTTGTTTAATAAGTAACAGTTGACACCGTCAGGTTAGGTTCTACCTTCAGCCTCCTCCCTTTCCCTTTCACGCGCGGCGGTGGGGGTTGGGAGGACCAGGACCAAAACTGCGTAGACGCCCAGTGCCTTTCAAATTTCAGTCTAGAAAATGCCCAGACTGTCTAACTTTCACCCTCGGGGGAAAAAAGGTGGAATTGTCATGTCATAGTAAATTGTTCCCAGACTGCAGATGGATTACTTTGGAAGACAATACTTAGAAGACTTCCTGTCGACATTAGTGCTGGTGAATAAATACAGAATCCTATGATTCTCACTACTACCTACACTATTACCTTCCCGCTCCCGGCCACCATTATATCTTGCAAGGATTATAGCAATAGCCTCCTTTTTCAGCCAGGATTGTCTAAAACAACATAAATACACATGTGTGTATACATATATAAACATATATGCAGTAGTTGATGCTGCCGTCTTGAAGTAGAATTTCTTCTGCTTTGTGAAATTTCAGTTTTTGCTCTTAAGACCATCAATGATCGAATGAGGTCTACCCACGTTATTGAGGTTAATCTCCTTGACTTAGTCAACTGATTGTTGATGTTAACCACAGTAGGTGTTACCTTCACAGTAACAACTAGATTAGTACTTGAAAAAATAAGTGGGTGCTATTGCCCAGCCAACTTTACACATAAAACTAATCAGCATATCTCCTAACTGGTTTCCTTGTTCCTTCCTGTGTCATACTCCCCACAAGCTATTTTCTGTTTTTAAAAAATTTCTCTTTATTGATTTTAGAGAGAGAGGAAGGGAGAGGAAGAGATAGAAACACTGATGAGAGAGAACATTGATTGACCGCCACGTGTATTCTCCACACTGGGGATCAGGCCCACAACCTGGGCATGTGCCCCGACTGGGAATCGGTGACCTCTTAGTGCACAGGTGGACGCTCAACCACTGAGCCACACCAACTGGGCCCCACAATCTATTTTCAACATAGCAGTCACCCTGCTTCTTTAAGACATAAGTCATATCAATGTCATTCTACTTCAAACCTTCCAATAGTTCCTTAAATCACTCTCAGCTCAATCCAAGGTCCTCATAAAGGATCCAAAGACTTGAGTGATCTGGTCCTCTATGACCTGTCTTTGCCCTCTACTGTGCTTACCCTGGTCGAACTGTACTATCTTACATTCCCCAACATAGCGGGTAAATGTCTATCCTAGGGCCTCTGAGTTGTTTATTCTGTTTGAAATATTTTTCCACTAAGACATAAACATGACTAATTTCTCCCTCCTTCAAATTTGTGCTCAAATATCACCCTCTCAATGTAATCTACCATGACCAACTATTTAAAATTCTACCTGACACATTCCCTCTTTGATACTGCATATCCCTGTATTCTGGTATATCTTTTCTCCCCTACAATTTATTACCTTAGAAAATACTATGTAATTTACTTTTTTTAAAAATTTTTTGTTTCCTTTATTGATTTTAGAGAAAGAGGAAGTGAAAGGGAGAGAGAGATAGAAGCATCGATGAGAGAGAACATCAATTGACTTCCTCCTGCATGCCCCCCACTGGGGATTTGGCCCACAACCTGGGCAACTGTCCTGGCCGGGAACCGAACCGGCGACATTTTGGTGCATGGGTTGCCGCTCAACCACTGAGCCACACTGGCCAGACTGTAATTTACTTTTTAAAATATATGGTTTTTTTGTTCATTCTCCCTTCCTACCAGAATGTAACCTCCACAGAGACAGTAATCTTTGTTTATTAGTCTCTGATTTAACCCACGTGCCTAGATCAGTATCTGGCAAATAGTAGTTATTCAATGAACATATGTTGAATAAATGAATGAATTTAGGTTAATGTTCCACTAATGACTCTTGGTTATTAATTGTAATACATCTAACAGCTTCATTTTATATTCTATTATTTTTTTTGTCCTTCACCCTGTTCTATAATTCCACTTTTAGGCAGATGACACAATCTAATTGTTTATATAATTTTATTTTTTTACTTTAGTAATCTTTCTATTTTTTAAATGAAATGATTTTTTTGAAACCTAATATTTATATTATACAATACTAATAAGTTAATTAGAGGAAGAATAAGTACGATATGTGCAATGAATTGTTTAAAGTAATCAGATTAGGCCATTTGGGTTATAAAAAGAATTTGAGTGAAAAATAGCCATGAATTTTCTGATGTAACCATGCAAAAGAGATACATTTTCAAGGCTATAATTTTAAAGAATTTCACTTTGTTTCAAGAATAATATTTAGCCTAATTTCTATTACATAATGAGTTTATCAAATTGATTTTAATTGTAATAATCTTGTTTTTAGCCCTGGCCAGTTTGGCTCAGCAGTTAGAGCGTTGACCAGCAGACCAAAGAGTCGTGGGTTCAGTTCCAGTCAAGGGCATGTACCTTGGTTGCGGTTCGGTCCCCTGCCCTGGTCGGGGTTGTGTGGGAGGCAACCAATTGATATGTCTCTCTCACATCAATATTTCACTCTCTCTCTATCTCTCTCTCCCTCCCACTCTATCTGAAGACAAATGTAAAAATATCCTCAGGTGAGGATTTTTTAAAAAATCTTGTTTTCACCAATAACTCATTTTGACTGATAAACATTGTAATAGCAAAAGGTAAAGTGTAGAGAGAGAAGTAATTATTTACAAAGTTAGAGTAGACTTGACATCTTTTTTAAAAACTTTTATTGCTTATTTTTTTCTCATACACTTATACTCATTGAGAAGTTCAAAGAAAACGTAGAAATAATAAACCCACTGGGTGGATTTTGTATCACATTTCAGTCTCTATTTATTTTTTGTCCTTCAAAAGACAGTACTATAAGATGACTTCAAGTTTCCTGGATTCTACAAAGTTTCTAGAGTCATGCTAACACACCAGGAGGATCTGAATATCCTTGGAATTACAGAAATCCCTCCTCTCTGTACACCTCTGATCAGTGTTGTGGTGAAATATATCTGTTATGGAGGAAATAAGTAATATCTAGAAAATGACATTTTCTTCTATTCATGGGTATATACTCCTTAATTTTTACCTTTCCTTGTTACAACACTTTTTTTAGAATTAATTATAATGCATGTAAAATACATTTTTTATATAAAAAGTACAACAATAAGAATTAGGTTCCAAAAATCTCTGGCTTTTGTATCTCTTTGGCCTCATTTGAGCCACTTTCCCAAATTCACTGAAGCTATTGTTTCAGATCCTTAAATGTGCTAAGCTTCCCCTCCAGCTCAAGGTCTCTGCACACTCTGTTTCTCCTGCCCAAGACACTCTTCTTCATCTGGTTAAAATAACTTGACATCGGCAAAAATTTCAGTTTCTCAGGAATGTCTTTTTAGACTCTTCTGCCTAGGTAAAGTTTCTTATTTTTTCTCTAATGACATGTTCCTCCTTCTAATAATTACATAACTATGCAATGTAGTTTTTTGAGTAACAAGTACTTGGCTTGCTATATTGAACATTAATTGAAATGGCTCCTTTGACTGAAAGACATTAAGTGATCTTGAAAACTGAAAGACCCCTAAAGTCTTGAGTGACGTTGACAAAGGCTCTTACTGAGATGGCAGTGCCCAAAATCTCATACTAAAATAGAAATGGTTTGTATAGAAACATGTACTGAGGAAATGCAAGGAGGTATCCACTGTATTCTCAAGCAGGTAGCTTCTTTTTACTCAGACTGACTTTGGAACCACATAAGGAGCTGGCAGATGCTATAATCAAATGGGAGGTACCCTATGAACAGATCTCTATAGACCAACAAAAAGCTGCTTGGTTTATGGATTGCAGTTCCAAGATGGAAAAACAGTATCCTATTTGAAATACTGTGTCACTAAGACCAGCAGATGCAAAGACTGATCAAAGAAGGTAAAAAAAAATCAGTTTGGTAGGCTGATTTTGCATACAGTTTTCCTTTAGTCATGGGAGAATTGACTAATAATAAAAGCCCACTGTGTTTGGGTTTTTGCTGACTCATGAGTGGTGAACAATGGTTTGACCATACAGTCAGGCAGATGGACAATGGAAAACTGCACTATTAAAGCAATGTCTGTATGGAGCATGGACCTATGGAAATTACTGTGGGAATCTAAGGGGCCCATTTAATTAAGAAGTATTGGGGAAGGTAACAGGGAAGTGATACACAGGGGGAAACAGTAAAATGAACATTAAGGGCAAAGGAAAGAGAAAATTCAAAATTTCTAAGACATGCATGCTTGGCATGAACAAGATTAGCCAGTTAGGCAATAGCTAGTTCTTGGTCAGAGAAAGCAGTTGGTGCTGAGATCACACAGTCTGCAAGAGGTCATATTAAATCCATCCTTGTAATCCATATTAATACAGTTGTATTTCATCCTATAAAAGCTGGGAAGTCATTGGAGAGTTTTGAGCAGAAAAATATAGTGATTTACATTTTTAAAAGATTTCTCTGGCTACTGTATTGGAAATAAACTGTGGAGGGCTGTGGAAGGCACAGTGATGTTCACAAATATTTAATGTGACCCCTACATTTACTAGCTTTTGAAAAATTACAGAGCTCCTAAGACATTCACTTCTGATATGACCTGGAAATTTTGGGATTCCCAAGATCACATTCAGGTTCAATAATTTGCTAAAAGGAACCACCAAGCTGACTAAAAGCTGTTATATTCATAGTTATAATTGATTACAATGAAAGGACCCAGATTAAAATTATCCAAGGGTCATGAGGCAGAGTCCAGGATTGTTTCATGTGCAGACCTCCCTCTTGTGCTCTCCCACTGGAGCTGTGGATACCACTAATGTTCCCCCAAAATAGTGTGTGACAATATGCATAGTGTTTGACCAACCAAAGAAGCTTACTTGAAATTTGGGAGACACAATTCAACCCATAGCATAGACCCTTTGTTTTTCCCCTTGCTTATTCCAGTGATTAGAACAATTTCTGACAAATAATAACTCTCAATTCATATTTATTGAATAAATGAATAAATTTTAAAAATCAAGCATAAAGATAGCTGATGGTGGTAGAAATTTAAGACACAATCTCCACCATCAACAAGATCACATTCTAGTAAAGGAACAGGTAAATAAGCATTATATGATGACTGTTAGTCCAAAGGCATACACAGATGCTGTGTAGAAATCAAACCTACAGCATGGAGATCAAGGAACATTTCATAGAGAAGATGCCTTATGTTGAGTGTTGAAATGTTGGAACTGGTTATGGATAACAAAAAACATTCCATGCATAGGGAGTAAGACATATAAACACAAAGAGGCAAGAAAAAGTATGACACATTTGAGGAGCTAACTGCAAATAGTTTCATATGGAATCAATAAGGATAAAGAAACAGATCATTCTGGGAAGGATACAGGAGGCAGATAATGAAGAACATGGCATAAGCTAGAGTTCTGATATAATGTTAACATGATGGAAAACCACTGGTACCTTTAAAAGTAAATGAGTGGCATTGTCGATTTGATATTTTAGGAAAGTCATTGACAAAGGTGTAAAGAGTGAATTAGAAATAAATAAGCAAGACTAAGAAAGGTAAACTTATGATATATAATCAAATGGAATAATCAAAGAGAAAAGGAATGAGTCTAAATTTAAAGCATGATGGAGTGGCGAGGAAAAACATAGAATTGAGAACTGTGTCAGATGGGAAATTAATAGGTCAAGGTGACTACTGGTTTGATGTAAAGTAAGAAGAAGGAATCCAGGATGTCACCCAATTGACTGGTGTTGGCGATAGATAAATGGTGGTACTGATACCATTGTAATTTAACCTAATTATGAATAACTGGAAAGGAACAAAGGGAAGGCCAAATATTATAGGCGTGTTGGGTCATTTATGCAGCTTTGCCAGGAAGCTGCAGTTTAAAACTCCCCAGGAAGCCACCTGACTGGACAGGAGAAGAATAGACACATGCCCAATAAAGTCTGGGTGACCTATGAAAGGTACTTGCCTGTCAATCACACCTGGGAACAAGTCCTTGGCCAGAGTAAGCATGGCTATTACCAGTGTGGAAAGATTTAGAATATTTAATCTCCTAAACAAAGGAGTTCACTCTCTTGCCTCTTGGAGTGTTGTGCTTGACTCCTGGTTTGTGGGGCTCTCGTGTTCCCGCATTCGCCCACATGGCCCATAGCCATGTGGACCCCACACAATGGACTGGTGGACTACAACCAGCCTAATGCTATACTGGATCCAGCTCCACCATGGAATGGAAACTTTGGACACTGGCTTTGCTTCTAGCTCTACTGAATCCCCAGCTGCACATCTTCCAGGGCTGGATTAAGGGAAATGGGACTTTGGAAACCCAAAGATGTAATTACATGCAAATAAAAATCACTTATCCTCTTGTGCAAGTCTCAGAAAATTCTTTTTCTTTAGATATCATAAAGACTTTAACTCCAAGCACTCAGTGGGGAAAGGGATACCTTACTTTCACTGATAACAGTACCATTCACTGAAATATGTCATTGGCAGCTGGGAGCAAAACAGAAGTTTTTGTGGATAAAGAGTAAAAGAAGAAGCACTATTATATATCCTAATATTAAGCTAGATCATCTAAAAGTCATATTCCCCAAATTATCAATATAAAATTGAGGAACTCAGGGGAATTAAGGTTGAAAATCATGAGAACATATTTTGGAGATCTATAGTGTGCCAGATATTTTTAGATCATGGGGAAACCAGAACTTCACCTTTTAGAGGTTACATTTTAGAAAGTAGCTTAAGTGCAATCATTGTTCAAGCAGTGCTTTAATTATTTCTTTACAGCCAATTTAGAGCATTCATTATATATATTTTTTGCTTCTTTACATGTGTTGTCTATTTTCTTATTAATGAGGATGCCCAGGGCATGGTAATTTCAGAAGTGTAAGTTCCCTCGTTTAAAAAATATTAGTTTTGAAATATTTCCTATCCTTTGGGGTGAGTCAGTAGAAGTTATCAAAATCACACACACACACACACACACACACACACACACACGCACACACATACACATGCAACACACAGAATGCATTAACTTCGAAAGACCTGACCACGTTAGCAGAGTGGATTGCTACATGACAGATTTGGTCATGACAATCAGTGTCATGCCAAGAGCTGAAACAAACAGATTACCTGGACTGGAATCCAGCTTATCACCATGGTTTGACAGTTTGGCAAAATATGTGCCTCTGTAAAAAGCTCCATGTGCGGTGTTTTTTCCAAACCAAGAAAGTGAAAAATTAATTGAGATTTCCATTTCTGTAGCAGGTTCTCCATCATATTGCTAAAGCCAAAGAGACGTTCTAATGGACAACATTCCTAAAATATTAGGATTCGTTGGCACAGATGCTTTTGGCAGGATCAATCTCAAACTATTCTTTTCCATTTGGAATTTCCAGTGCACATTTCAAATGACCACATAGCACCACAGTAGCAAATAGAAGGCCATGGTTCCTGAAAAAATAAAAATAAAAATAAAGGGGAAGGGCCACAAGGTCAAAAGATATTTTGCTGGAAATTCTTGCAATATAGAAAGTGATGCCTTGGAGAAGAAAAAAAAAAGCTGTTTAAAAAGACAGCAGCTGCTATAATGCTGCTTCATTACAGACCCACTGGAGCAGAAGCAATGCATCCATTTTGCCTTTTTCTTCATTGATGATATCAATGGAGCATTAATGGAATTCTTATAGTCTACTAGTACAGTGTGAATTTAGCCTGAGTAAATCTTATATTGACTATATTATAATACTCTTTTTCAAGCTAGGGAGGAATCTCACTGGTTTATTTTTTATATAAAAAAAGTTATATGAGGAATATAATTTCAGATCCACAACACATAAGTAGTCAATACATTTTTTAAATTTCTATTACCATTAGGAGAATAAGTAGAATTTAACTCTAAATTAAAACTCTCATTAGCAAGCGTGTTTCATTGACATGCCACAGAGTCTTCCTCCAGTTAACAAAGTCAAGGTGCTTTTATTGTTGTTTCTTTATTGATTTCACTTATTTAATTATCTTTTAACAGAAAAAGCTCAGTTTCTGCTTGTTCTTTTATTTTGTTAACAGGATAGGTTGTACTTTCAAAACAAAGGCTATGCAAATTACTTAGCATTTATCTGGATTTTAAAAATCTTGTCCAAACTATGATCCTAGGGTAAGAATCTGGGTGCTAGACCGGGACCCAGATGTTTCAAGTGGATTTGCAAATGGCAAAGGGCTGTTTGTTGGATCTTCCTGCAAATCTATTTGCAAATGCAAATCCTCTTTCCAAACAGATCAGAGTTTTTTTAGGTCCAGCAAAAATCCTTGAGCAAAGCAAAATGCTGATGGAATGTACATGTGGCACTTCTATGGATTTCTAGCCACATGCTCTTGCATCTCCATTGTGTACCTTCAGAGCAGGACAAGAGAGGACAGAATGCAATGACACACTTTCAGGTGTTCTGAGGCATCCTGCTGCAATTTAGGGAACAGGCAGAAGCTGTGGCTAATCTAAACATATCCTTTTTTTTTATCCATATATGAATGACTTGGAGCACACCCTACTTCTACTGTGATTCCTTAATGCACTGGTTTTATTTTGCCTCACAGTTTCCGCTTGTCCAAAGCTAAGAATCCCTTTCTTACATGCTTTCTCTTTTTAGCATATCCCTCCAGCAGACACATGTCCTAAGGGTCCAGACCATGAGTGCGGCTGTCCACGGATGCTGTCTGTTGAGGTCAGTAACTCATTCAGATTTTCACTGTCATGCCCTCTGATGATGATGATAATAATAATAAACAATTTATAGCACTGTTCATGTATATTAACTCATTTACTATTCACCACTACTCTATTACATGCACACTGCTTCCTTACTCCTTGTCCTGTGCTCCTCTAATCTAACAATTCAATTTACACTAAATTTTAATGGTAGAATGAAAGTATGGGTGGCTTTTCACACCTCAAATCTGTCATCTTCTCACCTTATGTTTTATCACTGCCCTTATTCAATGTCAGACTATTGCCATAGCCTCCTAACCAATACCTACCACACTCCAGACTTGCCCTGTAGTAATTCACTCCTCTGAATTGTTGATCCAATGGTGGATCTGAACTACAAATCTAACCCTGTCATTATACTGCTTTAATGTTACTCTATTACCTACAGGATGAAGGCCACAGTCCTTAGGATGGAATCCAAAGCCTGCTGCATGCTCACCCATTTACTTCTTTAGTTTCTTTTCCCACTACTTTCTTCTTAGAACAAAATGACTTCCTAATTTAATCCCTCAGATACAATATCACTTCACGCCTTTTTAAAGCAGATTAATATGAGTTAGATGAATTCGGACAGGAATAGTATTATTTCTTCTTGGCTTACCCAGCTTCTGCTACAATAAAAGGCTCCAACACATGTTTATTGATATTACTGATATTACTTGATGATAAGTCATTCTCAGAGAAGCATGCCTTTGATCCTCAAGAAGGAATTCATGAATGAGAAACATGAGGATCATAGCTAATGGTGAACAAGAAGTTTGGGGCCAACAAGGTCTTTTCTCACTGCCTTTAAAATATCTTAGATCATGTAGTCAATTTATGAATAAGCCTGATTGATAGTGAAAGTTGAGTCTACCTAGCCAGGCAAAACCAAAGTGAAAAAAATATAAAATATGCCAATTAGAAAACTATTATTTTGAGGAGTTTAAAGGTACAGATATATATAAGGAATCCATAGCTGTATTGAACATAAGCCCAAATAATGTTTTGTCAGTAAAGTATTTTATTCATCTGTAAAGGATCATTTAAACTGATATTTTATCATAATAAAGATAATTATGATATTTATCATAATGAAAAGAACCACTAATTGACTGAATTATTTATTTTTTAATTCCCTTGAGGAGCCATCAAGAAGCCAAAGCTGGAGTTCATTTATTTAGGGAGGCAGGTGCTTTTATTCTCTTGTGATGCAGAGATCAGCACAAAAAGATGGAGTTGTCAGGACAGTGTGAGAGCATAATCATTGTGGCAATGGCATTCAAACACTATTTAAGATAAAGAAAATTGTACTGAGTCTATGATTTGGGGGAAGTTTTCTAAGTGATTTAACATAGTAAGAACATTTCCATCTTTTTTATAAGGCTGATTGTGTTCAAATATTTTTTTGCTTTAATCTCATGTGTCTCATTAGACAGTGGATGTTTATATAAATCTCTACCATTTTCCAAATTGACCCACATATTGGAGAGAATGTATATATATTTTCATTATATGTAAGTCTGCTTTAAATGAGACTCTTAACTTTGGATATACCAATGTGGTAAGAACTTGCATATTCAGAATTTAAACTTGGTTTTCTGCAAACACTTGGTTCCAACTCATATTAAATATATTAAAATAAATCCTAGCTGAAATGTGATGATAGAAGTAATAATTGTAATGTAATGTGTTGGAAAGTTATAACTATGGTCAAATATTATTGTCTGAAGAGTTACTTCGGTTCTTATTATCATTATGCTAAAGTTTTGGTACCCATATAAAATGCATGTTTTTTAGAAATTGAAGTATCATCAAGAGACAAGAATACTCTCTTCTTCCATAAACCTTAAATAAAATATCTTGTTTCCCTTAGAGATACAAGAAATGTATGTAGACAGCATTTTGTAACATGACTTATGCTCATTTTAATCACATCTTTTTCAAAAACAAAACTTCTAAAAATTGTTTGAATCTGGGAATGTTCACTATTCTCATTTGTTTTGAAGCAGTGTTATAGACTAATTTTAAATGTCAAAGTTGGTTTATCATGTGGTTTTGAGTGTTAAAAGTAAAACTGATATAAACAAAGATTCTGTTGCAATATCATGCCATTTAAAAAAAAAAAAAGACCCACATTGACCAAAAGTCTTAAGCTCCCTCTTTAAGTTGTTATTAACTCCCCCACATAAAATAGTAGTCAGTTATATAGCAGGCGTCTTTCTGTTCTAAAGTAAGACCAGTAAAAACATAATAACCTCAACTAACTCACTGATAGACATAAAGCTTAGGTTTCAATGTGTGTGTGTTTTTTTTTTATAAATTCCTTTTGTCGTTCCATAGATCTATCTACAGAGCAAATATTACAGAATGTCTTCGATATTTGTAAATGGTCTCTGTTCCCCAGAAAACACCAAATCATTTGTGAAAAGCAAAGGGCAACCACTTTGTGTTGCAGAAATAATTCTCAAATGCCTGTTTTAGTGCTTTCTCAATAATTATACATTTGAACAGCTGGCAGAAATAATATTGAGCAAATATTAACACACATTTCTTACACAAGACATGTTTTAAAAATATATGGCACAATTAGAATAATTGAATTTTTTTTTACAGATCATTGCTATACATCCAAATTCTTATGATTAATTTCTGAAATTTAGACAAAATTAAAATACCTGATATTTTTTAATCTTACCAAAAATAATGCTGTATTTCCAAAAGACTCAACCATTGAATTAAAAAATAAATAAAAATCATGCAGTTTACTAAACTGTAAACCTATCTAGTGCAAAGGAGCAACTCCGTTAAAGGCTGCTTCAGCAATGTTGCACCTATTGTAATACAATTATAGGGCAAACATAATATTTTAAAATGCAACACCCAAAAATAATGACTATATTTCTCAGTGCAAAGAGAAGTATACATTTTCTCTACTCAAAACCTCAGAGTACTATATGTTCACAAACAAAAGGTCAGGAACTAAATACGTCAGTGACACCTGTACCTTAAGGATCAGAATTGTAGTTATACTTGAGGTCTTAGGTGAAATGAGTTTGACGGATTAGGTTCGGTTACTGGCTGTCAGTGCACTACATAAAAAACACTGCACACACAGAGCTTAGTGAAACTAGCTGTTTTCTGCACAGGAAAATTTCTTGATAGAGTTAGCATGAAGACAAATGAACTGTTATCCTCCAAGAAAGGTGTCCCTTTAGGTTAGGTTTAAGGTTAGCAATACCAAACAGTAAGAGCACTTGACTTCCCATGGCTGACAGACTCATTACCTTTGTAAATATTGAGGCTTAGCTTTGAATTCTGGGATTCTTCTTTGAGTTTCTATAGAGCATGAGTAGCACAAGTAACTCACCAATTACCAAACAATAAAGAAATTAAAATGGGAAAAGACAAGAGTGGTATAAGCAAATTTTCTTCATTTTCTACCATCAAATTTGTTTAAACTTTCTCCTTTATCATTCATCCTTACCACTTCCATCTATTCAAACCTTGTACATTTATCCTTGTTATTCACCATAATAAAGATCCTATAAAAAAAGATATATTTTTTATTTTTTTAATCCTCACCCGAGGATATTTTTCTATTTATCTTCTGATAGAGTGGGAGGAAAAGAAGAGAGAGAGAAACATCAACATGAGGGAGACACATCGACTGGCTGCCTCCTGGATGACCCTGACCAGGGTCGGGGATGAACCACAACCAAGGTACGTGCCCTTGACCGGAATCGAACCCTCGACACATTGGTCCCCGGGCTGACGCTATAACCACTGAGCAAAACAGGCCAAGGCAAAAAAGATATTTTTTATTAACAAATAAAATGGAAACTAATTCAAGATTAATTGCAAAATGGCAGTGGGAAGATTCAACACTATATTTTTAAGTATTCAAAACTAGTGCTTTTCCCACTAGATTTTTTCATGTAGAATTATTTCTCTGACATCTATTTTATTCATGATAGCTATCCATATACATTGTCCATTTCCCCTATGTCTCATCTATTATTTTCTTTCTCATCATACTTTTCAAATACTTCATTTATATGGTCAAATATTCAAGAAATTTCTATTTAAAATCCTTAAATACCTACTTTTATTTTTTTATACTGTTTAATATATATTTAATTAATATGGGCCTTAATTTTTATATAAGTAATCTTTTTCAAGTTACATTTTAATGGCAACAAGGGACTCCATTATATATTTATAAAATAATTTATTTAGTCTAACAATCCTTTTTCATTTTTCTAACATAAGAATGTAAAAATTACCCATAATATCACTCCTAAAATCATGTAAATCAATAAGTTTCCTCTTCTGCTCACGAAATACTATTCTCATAGTTTAACTTTTTGTGTGATTTTTCCCAATGATTTTCTAATTTAATGATTATATGTCAATACCTATAGATCTGACACAATTGGTGTAGATCTGACACAAAGCTCACTCACCAGCTCTAATCTTCTCAGTGTTACTCATCTTCTGTCTGCAGCAGCCACCAATCATACCTCATGGCCTCTTGCTTATTTGCATATAATCTTATTTCTTTTTTCTCACCCTGGTTGCCCTTGGTTTCATCTACACACACACACACACACACACACACACACACACACACAAAATATCTAATACTTGCATCAGAAAACCTCGTCTAAGATAACAGTATATCTATATGTACATATATTCAAAACCTGACATGGGATGGTGAGCACATAATATAATATACAGATGATGCATTATAGAATTGTACACCTAAAACCTATATAATTTTATTAACCATTGTTACCCTAATAAATTCAATAAAAAAGTAAAAAAAAAAAAAAAGACCTAAAAAAATTAAACAGAGCAAATATTAAACAGAACAGCTCGGAATCATTCATGATTCCAACAAGCAATAACAAGGGAAATTAGAAAATAGCTTGAATTTGTTGAAAATAACACAATTCAAAACTTGTGGAAATAAACAAATCAATGCTCAGAGGGAAATTTATGGCTTTAGGTGTTTTTCTAGAAGTGAAGGTCTCAAATTAATTACCTAAACTTTCAACATAAAAAAAAACTAGAAAAGAAGAAAATAGAAGAAAAGAAATAATAGCAATCAGAATGATAACTAATAATATGAAAACACAAAACAAAACAAAAAAGAAAACAATGGAACCCAAAGTGTATCTTTGAAATAAAAATAATCAACAAAATTTGTAAACCTTTAACTAGAATTATCAAGATAAAAAGAGAAGACATAAGTTATTAATGTCAGGAATAAAAAACAGGACTTTACAACATATTCAACAGAAATAAACAGAATTTAAGGTAGTATTTTAAACAACTTCATACCAACAAGTTTAACAGCATAAATGAAATAAATTTCTAGAAAGGCATTAATTACCAATTGACACACAAAAAAATTTTAATAGATCTAGATAAAGTAAAAAAAAAAAAAGAAAAGAAAAGAAAGGAAAACATATTTCCATGAGGAAATAAATATAATTCCATGAGGAAGAGTCCAGGCCCAGATAACTTAATAGTGAATTCTATCAACATTTAAGGAAGTGTTTATACCAGTCATACACATACTTTTCAAAAAAGCAGAGGCAGGAACACATGCCAGAGGCGAGTATTATCTTGATACCAAACAGGACAAAAACATCAGAAAAGAAGAAAAGTGCCTGACATATCTCTTACAAGCATAGATGCAAAAGTATTTAACAAAATAATACCAAATAAAATTCAACAATACATAAATAAAAATGTAAGACACCAGACTCTCTGTAATCCAGTAATGCAAAGTTGGTTTATTATCTAAAACACAGCTATAATTAAAATGAAATAGCGCCTGTCCGGAGAGGCTCAGTGGTTGAGCATCGACCCATGCACCAGGAGGTCACCAGTTCGATTCTCGGTCAGGGCACATGCCCAGGTTATGGACCAAATCCCCAGTGAGGGGCATGCAAGAGGTGACCAATTGATGTTCTCTCTCAGCAATGTTTCTATCTCTCCCTCTCCTTTCCTCTCTCTCTAAAAATAAAGAAAAAAAATTTTTTTAATGAGATAGAAAATCTACAGAATCATTTCAAATACCCAGAAAGATATTTTGAAATATCTAATACCAATTCCTGATGAAAAATCACAACAAACATATGCAGAAGTAAAATATGTGGCAAGACTAACACAGGGAATGGACAGAAGAAAGTAATTGGGATTATACTGTTATAAAGTTCTTACGTTAAACATAGAGTGTTAAAATGTTAATTCAAGGTAAATTGTTAAAAGAATACATATTGTAATCCCTAGATAAAATACATAAACAAGATCCTTCTACATAATGTTTATAAGAAACATACTTTAACTATAGAAACAGATCATTTAAGCAAAAGGATGGATATAAATAAGATATACAACCCAAAATTTTTGAAAATATTTATTTTAAAGCTATATATACCCCTAGGTATATTGCAGTATTATTAACAATAGCCAAAACATGAAAACAACCTAAGTGTCCTTGGACCAATGATTGGATTAAAACTGGTACATATATATTAATACAATGAAATACTACTCAGCCATAAAAAGATAAAATTTTATCATTTGTGACAACATGGATGGTTCATGAGAGCATCATGCTAAGTGAAATAAGTTATGTTTTCAAAAATTTATTCTGCCAATCTCTGACTTTTAGTTGAAGAGTTTAATCCATCTACATTTAAATTACAAAGGAAGAACGTACTTCTTCATTTTTTAGCTATTTTGTGTGTGTATATTTTATATCTTTTCTAAGTTTCTCCTTTTTTTGTACTGTACTATTTTGGCCTTTTTTTCATTTTCTGTATGTTTTCTAGTTATTTCTTAATTTTACATATTATAATTAACATCTTAAACTTATAAGAACATAGTTTTAATAATACAAAATTAGTTATAATAGAATATAAACCCTCAACCCTTATACATCTAGACCCTCTCCCTTTATGTTGTTATTGTCACAGATTACACAGTGTGCCCATTTAAATAGATATAGAATTATTGCTTTATATATTTATCTTTTGAATTATACAGAAGAAAAAGGAGTTACAAACCAAAAGTGCAATGCTGGCTTTTCTATACCTATATAATTACTCTTACCAATGTCTTGGGTTTTTTCATATGGCTTCAAGTTACTGTCTAGTGTCCTTTTATTTCAGTCTGATGAATTGCCTTTAGCATTTCTTGTAGGGCAGGCCTACTAGTAACAAACTCCTTCAGGTTTTATTTATCTGGAAATGTCTTAATTTCTCCCTATTCTTGAAGGATAGTCTGTAGATACAGACCTGTTGGTTAATAGGCTTTTCCTTTTTTTCATCCCACTGCCTTCTGGCTTCCATGTGTGTAAATTAAAAGATCACTTGTTAATTTTATTGAGGATTCCTTGTATGATATGAGTCGCTTCTCTCTTGCAGCTTTCAAGATTTTCTTTGTCTTTCAACAACTTACTGTAATGTGTTACAGCGTGGCTTCCCTTGAGTTTATCCTGCTTGGAGTTCACAGAATTTCTTGGATGTATATTATGCATATCTTTCACCAAATTTGGGGAAATTTTGGCCATTATCAAATATTTTTTCTGCCTCTTTCTATCTCTTTTCTTCTGTAACTTTCATGATGATGATGATGTACCACAGATGCCTCAGTCTCTGTTATTTTTCTTTATTCTTTTTTCTTTCTGCTCCTTAGGCTGGATAAATTCAATTGCCCTGTCTTTACACTCACTGATTTGATCTTCTCCCTGTTCAAATCTGCCATTGAACTCCTTCAGTGAATTTTTCTTCCATTGTACTTTTCACCTTCAGAATTTGTTTTGGTCCTTTTTATAATTTCTCTCTTCATATTTGGTCAACACTATCCATATATATTTTGAACAATATTATTATAATAACCAAAAGGGAGAAATTATTAAAATACCCATTGATGGATGCATGAATAAATAAGTTGTAGTATATATGTAAATAAAATATTATTCAGTTATAAAAAATTAAAGTACTGATGATATCCCCACTTGAGTGAACCTTGAAAACATCATGCCAAGAGAAAGAAGCTAGACACAAAATGTCACAAATCCATGGAGATAAAAAGATTAGTGTTTATCAGGAGATGAGAGAAGCTGGGAATGGGAAGTGATTAATTAATAGGTACAGGGTGTTTTCTGGAGTACTAAAAATTTTTAAAAATAGAGAGAGGTGATACTTACACAACATCGTGAATGCACTAATGCAACTGCATTGTACATTTTAAAATGGTTAATTGTATGTTATATGACTTTCACCTCAATACAAAAAAATTACAGATGGTCTGAAACAGATTTTAAACCTAAGAAAAAAATGTAGAACCTTGAACCCCAAAATGACAGAACACATATTCTTTTCAGGTACACACAAGATACTTACTAAAACTCACAATATGCAAGAACATAAAACAAGCACACAGTGGAATTAAATTAGAAATTAATAAAACAAAGACACAAAAATGGACTTCAAAATCAATCTTGTTACTTCAAAATAACTACTTTAAATAACTTCTAAATAAAAGTCAGCTTATATGGATGTCTCATCTACTATCCACACTTGCATGTAGTAAATTCCTGCTTAGAGAGGCTGAATAAGTGACTTATCTAAATCAT
The DNA here is from genome assembly GCA_030848825.1 of Tadarida brasiliensis. NCBI lineage: Eukaryota > Metazoa > Chordata > Mammalia > Chiroptera > Molossidae > Tadarida > Tadarida brasiliensis. The sequence goes on along the minus strand of CM061263.1, from coordinate 31,835,724 downwards.
GTAAGTAGTAAGTGGTAGAGTCAGAGTTCAACCTCAAGTTGGTGGTTCTTAATTAGTACATTACTGACCAAACTGATGTGTATAAACTCAATTGTTTGGAGGAAGACACTAATAAAAGTAAAATGATGTTTCTAATCCTCACATGAGCCTGTTACTTTAGGGTTGTTCAGAGTCATGTTCAGAACCCTTAATTCAAGCCAACAGCATTGTATATACCATTGTTCTAACAGGAATCAGGTTAGACTCTGGGTAAGGATTAGTGTAAAGTAGAAAACTACTCCCAAAAAAATCCATTTTGAACGACATAACTTTTTCTGTAAACCTTGCATAAAAAAAGAATTTCAGAGAACATTTCAAATTATAAACTGGAGGTTTCAACATGATGCTAGAAAATTTGTTAAAAGTGGAAATTGAGGGAATCAAGGGTATCATAACTAAAAGCAGAAGCAGGAAATTTCATTCAGAGGAGAGGCTATAATGGTACTGTACGGGGAAATCATGTTCAATGCTAGAAACTTTTGAGGAAGATTGTCTGTAATTGAAGAAAACCCAGTGAAATAATTTATTTAAACTTTTAAAAATGATTTACTAATGTTATTACTAATTGTTAATTTTTTATAAAGCTGCCAAGGTATTTGGGAAGGATTTTAATAGTAAATTTGGCACTAACTATGAAACAAAATAATATGAGGTAGTGATAAATACTGCTTTCCACCAGTTTCCTGTTTTAGTCATGACGCTGATCTCTCTAAAATCTCTATCTTTCTCCAACTTAGAGATGTATTTCTGACTATTTAATGTGTATCTCTTTTATGTCAACTTTGCATATGTCCCACTAAAAGTTCACTTTTTCTACCCATGTTACATTTATGTTTACCCCTTTATATTGGATAAAAACACTAGCTCTGAACAGTCTCATTCAATCTACAAATGGCAGAAGCAGCCTGGAAATTATTCCCTTGTCCCCTCTGTATCCAAGTGGTGATGAAATTCTGTCACTTTACTTCTTTCTCACACCCCTCCCTCATTTTAACTATCTCCCTTAAGATCCTCATGGTTTTTTACCTAGTCTGTTCCAAAGGCCTCCTAATTGATATACTTCCACTAATCTTTCATACTAATTAAGTTTCCAAATGGATTCCAGGGTTATCTTCTTTTAAAAAACGGGATCATGTTGCTCTACTCTTCAAATTTCTATTAATTCTGTATCAATTAGGATTAAGTCCAAGGCCAACTATAAGACCCTCCTCAGTGTAGCCCTATCTCCTGCGTCAGCTTCTTTCAGGACGATCCTTTTGTGGCTCTTCATGCTCTGTTCCTACTGAATGTTTTACCATTTCCAAAATTCTCCATAACTTTTCTGTCCCAGGACCCTTACACATTTACACATCCTATTCCCATGTGTGTGTCCTACCCTACATTTCTGCTTCATGAATTTACCTTAGTATTTTAAGATGAGATCATCTCCTTTGTTAAGTCTTTGCTGGCATCTCCTGGGAGAGTTTGGTATTCCCATTTCTATATTTCCTTAGCATTTTCTTAATTCCTTATCATAACATTTATGGCACATTACAATAATTTGTGTGTGTGTCTATCTCCTTCTCTACTTAATAACTCTCTGTCTTGGAGATTTTCTTATTTACCTTTGTACTCCAATGTAGTTGATAATGTAATAGGCATTAAATAACTACTGGTTCATAAAATAAAAAAGTAGATTTATTTTTAACCTCAGAAAGTGGCCCCCAAACTGAGAAATGTTATCGTATATTAATATCTGCATATTTTCAGATGGCATTGAATTTTTCTTGGTGTTAAAATTATGAGATAACAAATACAATCAGAGTTAAGAATCGTGAAGTTTTGATTAAACAAAAATAAGAAGAATGAAAGAAAACAAAGAGTAAAAAGAGAAAGTAAGCAAGATTCAGCATGGAAAGGGAATGAGAAAGAAGGGAAGATAATAATTGAATCATATTTTTTAAATCATGAAAGATAAGGGTGTAGTTACCATGGGTTAATTTCTGGAACATTTAACAGTTTGAAATTTGGAAGAGAAAATTTTAGAGTGATTTCACTAGCAGTTAAACTAATGAAACCATTTAACCCTAAGCCTTGGATTAGACTAAAAATCATTTCAATATATCTTGAGTAAAGTCACATATTACAAAATTAGTACAGAGATGTTGACAACATGTTTTCATATTTAAGAGGTATCAGCCATCCCTAATATACTGATCCCCAGATCCAACATAAATTTCTTTAATTTTATATCAGAAAATAATACTTCTCTGCTCTGGTATGGCATCTGTTATCAATCATATTGCCTCTGACATTTTCTTTCACCAATCTATTCGATACACAATCCATTTCCACACACAAAAAAGTTCTTTTTTGATCAAAACTCTACCTCAGAATCATTCAGTGGTTTCCCAAAGCTGATCAAATTAAGTTAAAAAATATCTTTTAGCAAAGCTTCACAATATCATCCTCTATCACGTCCTTGCTTCAGTCAAACCAAGCAAAGGCATTTTATGGTCTGTAAAGCGCTCCGCATGCTTTCTGATCTATTCCCTGACTTGATCCTTCTGTTTAAAACTTTGTTCAGATTTTTTCCCTTTCATCATCTCTATCATACCAAACATAAATATTTTTATTAGTTTTCAAAGCATAAAGTTTTGTTCTGATTTCAGACAGATTCATGTTTATATCCTAACTCTGGAATTTAAAAGTGAGTGAAGTCACCAATTCTGTAGAATTTAGATTTTTTATTTGTAAAATAGGCAAATAACAATGCCTAATGGTACCCTGAGACAATTCTGCCTCAAAAGTTCAAATTGTTTTTGCTCATTTGCCAAATGTCAATTCTTCCTCCATCGGTGAACACATGTAATTAGTAATCTATGTCTAAGATTAGTTTACTAAATTCTGTCTCCATTAGTAAATTATAATTTTTATGAAGACAAGTTTTAAAAAAACATTTTCAATGACACAAGGTTATGAGAAATTTTGCTGAGTCAGGACTTGAAGGTAGTGGTTAGCAAACTACCTGGCACATAACAGATAAAATGGACAGTTGTTATTATTAGTAGTGTCATTATTAACACAGTTATTGCTATTACTATTATTATTTTATGTACTTATTTTCTTTTTGAAGTTCCCACAGCATTTTGCATCGTTTTAATTACATATTTTTCCAATTATGTGTATATATGTGTCAGCCTCTCTGCTCATTTTGTAACTTTCTTGACATTAGGGATTGTGTCTTTATCTCTCTGTCTTTTAAGTAGTCTTCCCTGCTTCCCCACACACAAGAATTCAAAGTGTGTTGAATTTAATAATATGTATTAAATATCTAATATGCAAGTAAGGTCAGATATAAGACAAACTGTGTCTTTCTAGGTGGCTGATGGTAGATCTTGAAATGGATGCTACTTGTTTCTTGAAATCAGAGTCTTCTGCATCTACCTCAAGTAAGAGACGTTAAGGAGATAGTATTGGCCTCTAACAAAGCAGTCGGCCACTTCTTTTTATAAAATATTTTTATTGAATTTATTAAATGTATTGGCATTACATTGGATAATAAAATTATATAGATTTCAAGTTTAACCATTCTATAGTACATCATCTGTATATTGTATTGTGTGCTCACCACTCGAGGTCAAGTCTCCCTTTGTCACCATTTATTCCCCCATAACCTCTTCTACCTCCCCCACCCCCTTTTCCTCTGGTGACCACCATCCTGTTGTCTGTGTATAAGAGTTTTTGTTTTGTTTTGTTTTTGCTTAATTCCTTCACCTGTTTCATTCAGTCTCCAACCCCTAGTCCTCTCCCCTCTGACAGTTGTCACTCTGTTCTCTGTATCTATGAGTCTGTTTCTATTTTGTTTGTTAGTTTATTGTGTTCACTAGATTCCACATGTAAGTGAAATCATATGGTATTTATCTTCCTCTGACTGGCTTATTTCACTTAGCATAATAATATCCAGGTCCATTCATGCTGTCACAAAAGGCAAGATTTTCTTCTTTTTTACGGTCGATTAATATTCCATTGTGTAAATGTACAACAGCTTTTCTATCCACTCATCTAATGATGGACACTTGGGCTGTTTCTAGATCTTTGCAATTGTAAATAACACTGCAATAAAAATAGGGGTACATATACTCTTTTGAATTGGTGTGTTGGAATTGTTTGGATATATTTCCAGAAGTGGAATCGCTGGGTCATAAGGCAGTTTCATTTTTAATATTTTGAGGAAACTCTAATGTTTTCCACAGTGGCTGCACCAGTCTGCATTCCCATCAAATGTGCTGGAGGGTACGCTTTTCTCCACATTCTCTCCAACATTTATTGTTTATTGATTTATTGCTGATAGCATTCTGACAGGTTTGAGGTGATAATCTCATTGTGGTTTTAATTTACATTTCTCTGATGATTAGTGACAATGAGCATCTTTTCACATGTCTATTAGCCATCTGTATGTCCTCTTTGGAGAAGTGTCTATTCAGGTCCTTTTCCCATTTTTAAATTAGATTGTTTGTTTTTTGGTGCTGAGTTGTACAAATTCTTTATAGATTTTGGACATTAACCCTTTATCAGATATATCCTTGCCGAATATGTTCTCCCATTCAGTGGATTTTTCCATCTTGTTGATGATTTCCTTTGCTGTACAAAAACTTGTTAGTTTGATGTAGCCTCATTTGTTTACTTTTTTCCTTTGTTTTCCTTGCCTGAGGAGAGATATCAGATAAAATATTGCTACGAGAAATGTTCGAGATTTTACTGCCTGTTTTCTTCTAGGATTTTTATGGTTTTTGTCCATTTTGAGTTTCTTCTGTATGGTGTAAGGTGGTCTAGTTTCATTTTTTTTTTATCCTCACCCAAGGACATTTTTGCATTTTATCTTGAGATATAGAGTGGGAGGGAGAGAAAGAGGAAGAGAGAGAGAGAAACATTGATGTGAGAGAGACACACCGAGGGGTTGCCACCCACACGACCCCAGCCGGGGCCAGGGACAAACTACAACCGAGGTATGTGCCTTTAGCGAGAACCGAACCCGGGACTCTCTGGTCTGCGGGTCTATGCTCTAACTGCTGAGCCAAACTGGCCAGGGCTCTAGTTTCATTTTCTTGCACGTATCCGTCTGATTGTCCCAAAACTATTTATTGAATAGACTGTCTTTGCCCCATTATGTGTTTTTGCCTCCTTTATCAAATATTAATTGAACATCAAAGCATGGGTTTTTTCCTGAGCTCTCTTATTCTGTTCCATTGATCTATATGTCTACTTTTATGCCAGTACCATGCTGTTTTGATTACCATGGCCTTGTAGTATTGTTTAATCAGGTAGTGTAATTCCTCCAACTTTGTTCTTCTTTCTAAAGATTGCTGAGGTTACTTGGGGTCTTTTGTGGTTCCATATAAATTTTTGGAATATTTGTTCTAGTTCTGGGAAATATCTGAAGCACAAAGGGCTGGAGGGGATCTGGAGAGTCACATTTTATGAATGCCTTGCTGCAGATGTCCCAATCCCCATTTACAGGTTCCCACTCTTTCTTCTACCCGCGTTAATGGACTTTCCAGGACTGAGAATTCAACCTTCTCTGGAGCTCTGCTACTCTTACAGTCATTTCCCAGGCTTGTTTCTCTCATTTTCTGCATTCTGGCTGCAGAAGGTGAGGCTTTTAAAAGCTAGTAAAGTAAGGCCTCTGACTTTCATACTTCTCCTTCAATGGCTAAACAATCTGAATAATCATCCTTACCCTTTCTTTTTCATATTTTTTTTGTTTTTTAATGTTTTCATTTATTTTTTTAGAGAAAAAGGAAGGGAGAGAGAGATAGAAACATGGATGTGAGAAACATCAATCAGCTGCCTCCCAAACGCCCCCTACTGGGGATTGATCCTGCAACCCAGGCATGTGCCCTGACTGGGAATTGAACCAGGACCTCTCAGTCCTCTAGGCGATGCTCAATCCACTGAGCCACATCAGCTGGGCTATTTTGTTTGTTTTTTTCTTAATGCCTCACTGACCCCCAGAGAGTCATTGGTTCCATAGTCCTTTTAATTAGTAACACCCACCTGCAACCTCTCAAAATCCTGAGATATTGTATCTAACAGTGAATCTCTATGCACTATTTCATACAAACTCCCCACTAGTGAAATGCTCAGAAATTCCACTGCTATAGCATGTGCTTTACCTATCTCCAGGGCTCCAGCTCCAAAATCTTGTTTTCAGTCTCCTTCTTTGACCAGCTCCTAACATCATCCTTTCTAGATTGACTTCCCAGAAAAACAAACTCTGTGTTAGAGATTTGCGTACAAATAACTTATTGGAGAGTTCCTGCAGGATGAACACTCTTGGGAGAGTAAAGAAAATAAGATCTTCCATTATAAGTATACTCTGTGTTTGAAAAAACTGCAGTCACTGACGAAGGACAAGCCAAAGAATGGGGTGAAGAATTGCAAAGACTAATGCAATCTATCATAACTTAGTATCCAGGGTTGATACATGTAATTCCTAAAAGCACGAGCGTTTCAAACACACTTGATCACAGAGGAATAAAGTATGATGTTTTGTTGTTTATGGACAATACATATCACACTTTCATGTGCTTCTCTAATCCACTTAATAAATAAGCTATATGGCTACTTTTAATTGAGCCTGGAACAGGAGAAGGCTCTCCAGCCAGCACAGGTTGTTTTCTGGAAAGCTTTATGATCTGGTAGATACCAATGATACTCAAAGTGTTGGCAGTAAATAAAAAACATATAGGAAGCATCTGCAAAGCCCCAGAAAGAGAATCATAAGGCTAAGATTGTGGAGTAAGGTCATGGCTTCCTTCGGTTATAAATGTTCTCCTTTTAAAGCAACTTCTGGCCTCTAGTGGACCTTTTTAAAGATTAATCATGAGACACCGAGTGGCTTGAACGAACTGTCCACCAGGAATGAGATTAGAAGGCTAAAAGGTAGATGTGGTGGAGTATTTTTATAGGAGAGATTGACAGCATGTTGCAATTTATGATGAAAATCTAACTCATTTTTAAAAATTGACTCACTTATGCCAGTTAGGAAGTTGTACGAAGTGTAAATGTGGGTAGAAAGGTGGGAATTAATGCTGAGTAATGGGAGTGGCTGGTTAAGGTTGATCCTAGGCCTGTTGCCAGTAAAAGGTATTTCTCACTCTTCCCTTACAGAGGAGTTGACACCCACAGATTTCTTTTCCCAGTAGTTCCTATGGCTCCTAGCTAAGTTCAGCCAATGGACATCCTTAGCAGGCTATTGGTAAATGGAAGGCAAGGAAAAGCCAGTGTTTTCTCCTTCCTCTCTGCCTAAAGTGTTGTCTCTGGCAGCAGCTTCATCTCCTCAACCACTCCAGCTCTTACCAGACAGTCCCACTGAGAAAGTATTTGTAGGTGGAACTGGGCCCTAGGCTGTAACACCACACCCTCCCTTTGGCCTACTGGCAGGGGCTTCCTTCTGTTCCTAATGTGTGCATTGTCTTGCCCTTTCCCATTTGGCTTCTCAGCTCTTCCCTCACCGGTGTCTTCACTTTACTCTATGACATTTCTTGTATTGGAGTAATTGAGATGTTTTCTGTTTTCCTGGAAAGACGTCTCATGGATAAAACAGCCATGGGTAAAATATTTTGATACCCAGCAATGACTTTCACAATGTAACAAGAGAAGATACTTGGATTGAGTTTAATTGTAAGAAAAACTGCTTCAATGTTACTTTAAATCTTAAAATTTCCTTTTCCAGAAATAAAAATCATTCCTAAAATCTTGGGCAGGGTACAAGATAGAAAGGTACATTTTATGGTGATAGCTACAAAAATTAAAGCAGAAAGTTAAGGCGAACATTACAGAAATATGGATCTATGCCTGCAAAAGTTAAATGAACTTAATTCAAAAACATTCATTTAATTACAGTACTTCTGTTTTCTTTTTTTATATAATGATAGTCAATTTGATAAAAGCATTACATTCCTTATTTTTTGACATAACATAGGCCAAACAACTTGTTGACTAATATTGCAAATGTTATTTTACATTGTATTGATATTATGTAGATATTTTAAATGTACTTTAAAACAGCAAGGTACATTATTGTTATAATGAAGTACCTCATAAGGAAGCATATATTTTTTTAAATTTTAAATAAAGATATATAAGTGGGAAATATGTTTATACTTTCATATTTTGTTTCTTTCTAAATCAAGTAGAGAATGAAAGAGATAGTATCTCTTCTGCCAGAAACCTACCATTAACTGCAAGAACACTGGTACTATCCCATGATTCTACTGGTTTTAAGATCAGCAAAGACTCAAACTAAAGAAGAGAGGAAAGCTGCTGAAATAATTGTAATTACTTCACTCCTAACATGAGCAGAAAATGATCAGAGAGGCCAAGGGAGATAACAGCAGATGAGTCACTCAAAAAATAGCAATATTTCTAGTTACTAATAGAATTAGTTGTGTCCCATTTGTGTACAATTAAGTCATCATAATAAGAATAACTTGTCTTTTAACATTACATACTATTTCAGAACTTTATTATTTTTATTGATTTACTTCAATTACCTCCTACTTCTGAAGATAGAATTCCCTGCAGTTTACCAAAATGTATGGAAAAAGATAAAAAGAAAATTCACAAAATATAAAGGGTAAAACCAGCGAAATACCTCATCTCAAACTATACTGAATTAGGAAAGATCTAGAAACTGAGTTCAAAAGCAATTTTTAAACATATTTTTCTGGTCTAGTCGGTATGGCTCAGAAGTTGAGCATCGACCTATGCACCAAGTGGTTGTAGGTTCGATTCCGGGTCAGGACACATGCCCAGGTTGTGGGTCCAATTTCCAGTGGGGGGGCATGGAGGAGGCGGCCAATCAATGTTCTCTCTCATCAATGTTTCTATCTCTCTCTCTCTGTAATCAATAAAGGAAGAAAAATTAAACGTATTTTTCTGCAGAAGAAAAAAAGAAAGAAAAACAAGGACAATTGTAAAGTTATTACTAGTACGAACAAAGTTTTCTTGGACCTGAGTAAAAAAAAAAAAAAAAATAAGTACACAACAATCAATGTACTGAATTAGTGCTATAATTGCAGTTACTATGACAATGCAGAGAAATTCTACAGGGAACTGTTGTCTTTATCAGCTATAAGTGAAATCAGAAATACTAATGCTAAAGCATAGAGAGGTATTTTTAATAGAGTAGACTGTGATAATATGTCCAGACATATGGCTTTGTGATGTTAAACTTTAGAGAATGTGGAGAAATAGTTTAAAAATCTTTAGACTTTTCTTTTCATAAATCCGTTGTCTCAGCCATGCCTTAACAATATTGATTTTTTTAATTACAAAATTAATACAGGGGACGTCCAATTCAATATGGTTGATTAAATGCTGTATCTTAAGCTTAATTACCTTCCAAAAGTGTAAAGTAATAAAAATCTTTAAAACTTCAAGGAGAAGACCCAGAGAAAAGACAACTGCATATAAGAAAGGTCAACAAAGTTTTGGAAAATGAAAATAAATGGAAGAAGCCACTGACTAAGGAAACCAGAGGAAACTGAGACCTATGTTCCAGCAGAAGGGAGTGAGGAGGGAGTGTGAGAAGAAAGAAGCCTGTGTTCTCTGCAGGACACTGGAAAACACCAACTATAAGTAAAGGCAGTATCCATACAAGAGGCTTGTAACCAGAGAGGTGAGAGCCTATATGAAAAGCAAGTGGACATTTAGGTGAATGCTGAGCTCCTTTGTGGCATCCATTAACCTACACCCAGTCAGGCCACCTTCACCTCCCCTTCTCCAAAGACTAGGAACCAGAGAGTTTCAGCACCAAGGGCAGGGATTCTCAGGGGGAGTGGTGAGTTGGAAATGTGTAGGTTGTTGCAATGATTTAGAGAGCATTGCAGGCATGTAATGGGTAAGAGTCTCAGACTCTAGACATTTTCTCATATATGACACTCCCTCACAGTGAAGAATTAACCCACATCCTTAAAGACTTTCTGATATCACATAGGCAATCAATAGGGAAAAGAAGAAATGTTTAAATCCGTGTGAATCTAAGAAAATGACATTTTGCATATAAACAATACCTTTTTTTTTTTTTAACATATAAACATAACATATTTTGGCATGACCTTAACATAGACTGACTATTTCAGGAATGCAATTATAAATTGAAGCAAGATGGCATGTTGTTTGGATTGGAGTTTAACCAAGAGTTTTTCACCATTTCATAAAATCACATCACCAAAAGCAAAGCTACTCATGGTGTTTAAGATGTCATACTGTTCACCAACACACATGTATCAGTTTGTATTTATAGCTCTCACCTTCAGAGACTCTACAAGTACATGTGAGCAGCTAACCAACCCGTTATGTCCACAGTTATGTCCATTTATGCCTGATGGTTTACACATTGAAAATATATATTATTTTATTATGAATTACTGTCTGCTATTTCTTTTTTACATTATAGTTATGGTATGACATTGTTAATGGTAAAATTTTATGTGTTGCTACATTAAGTTATGCTAAATATGCTTTTCATGTCAAGGTAGTAAAAGAAGACTTTAAAAATAGTTGCTCTAAAAGAAAGTGATCATTGTATCTAACAAGGTTGAGAGCCACTGCCCTGAGATATAATCACCAGTTGAAATTTCTTTCCCCAAACACAGTGTCCAGTCAGGATTTTAGTATTTTATTCTTAAAAGTGGACTGTCAGTCAACTATTATCAGATGTTTGAAGAAAGACTTTGGCATAAAAAATAGAGACCAAAACAAACAAGAACTAAAAAAGAAAACATGGAGGGGAAAAAAAGACAAAGAAAACAAGATTTTTAATTTTTTAAAACAAACATATGTGTATGTTTGTACATACAGCAGTAGTTCTTAAACTGTGTGGTCTGGAAGCCTCAGGGAGTCCCCAAGGCCTTTTCAGAAGGTCTGCAAGGTCAAAGCTATTTTCATAATAATAGTTAGACATTATTATCCCTCTCCACTTTCATAGTCTCATGAGTGAATGGAAGAGTTTTTCAGAGGTTACACAAAATATGATATCACAATGAATTGAGTATAGACACAGCTAGAGTAACCAACTATCTTGGATTTTGCCAGACAATAAAGAGATTTATATATATATATACACACAACTTTTCTCACTACAGTATTTTTTTTTTTTTTGGTACGTGCCCCTAGCGGGAACCGAACCCGGGACTCTCTGGTCTGCAGGCCGACACTCCAACCGCTGAGGCAAACCAGCCAGGGCTACAGTATTTTTATTTTAGAAAATATAGTAATGTTTCATAAATAATATCTGTGTAAACATGTAATAGGTTTATTATTGATATTTTAAAGTGAATAAATATTTAAATACTGCTCAGCTTTAATTTCTAATATGTTAAATATCAGTATGTGTAAACTACATAAATAAGAGTTCTTTAGATCTTCAATAATTTTTAATAATATAAAGGAATCTTGAATCCAAAAATATTCAAGAACTATTAGTATGCACCATATAGCATATATCATACAATTTGTCCTTTATATACACAGGTTCTGTAACCACAGATTCAACCAACCACAGATTGAAAATATTTGAAAATTCATGTAATGTTGCTGCTGACATGTACTATGCAGTTAGGCCTACAATGGTTGTGTGTCTGTACTGAAAATGTACACCCCCTTTTCCTTGTCATTATTCCCTGAACAATACAGTATAACAGCTATTTACATAGTATTTGCATTGTATTAGGTATTATAAGTAATCTAGGGATGATTTAAAGTATATGAGTATGTGGATAGGTTATATGCAAATACTATGCCATTTTATACAAGGAACTTGAGCATCTGAGGATTTGGGTATCCATAGGGGATACTGGAACCAATCCCTCACAGATACTGATGGATGACTGTGCATACATATGTTTATGTATATATATTCATATATAGCTCACATACATATGTGTGTGTGTATATATTAATTATACACACATGAATATATATTTTCTCAAGAAAAGATAATGTAATAATGAAATAAACTGTCACAATAGAAAAATAATCAAAGAAAACATATATTCCTGTATATTCAAGGTAGAGTAGTTAAAAAAATTTTAAGGTAGAGTTTGAAAATATCATTGACTAAAACATTCAGGATGAATAGCAAAAGACACAGTGATGGATATTGGGGAGAGATAATAAAATTAGAGAATAGGTCCAAAGATTTCAATATCTAGTAACAAAAATTGCAGAAAGAATAAAAAAAGAAAAGAAAATCATGAGAAAAGCAACTATTCAAAGAAACAATACTTAGAAGTTGCAGAACCAAACAATATAACTTGCCAGATGAAGTGCCACATACAATGAATGCAAAACAAATCACTCACATGCACCCTCATGCAAATTCATAACATTTATGGTAAAAAGAAGATCCTAAACCTTCCACAAAAAAATTTAAAAAGATCAGAATTAAAAAGAGCATTATTGAAACTAGAAGAAAATGGAGAAATTCTGTAACATTTTTAGTGAAGATCATTTTAGTGAAGAACATCTTTAGTGAAGATCACTAAATTCTATATTCAAACTATTCATTAAGTTTAGCTAAAAGTAATACATTTTTAGACAGGCAATATTATCAAAACTTCTGCCCCATACATACCTCTAAGAAATATTCTGAGAAACAAATAGTAAACCAAAAACACACAAAGGTAATGCACTCAGAAAATAAGAGAAGCACCACAGAGTGTCACACTGAATCCCCAATGTCCGCAGCCGACACGGAGAGCAACCCGAAGAGAAAGGGACAGGGTGTGGAGCTCCAGGAAGGCACCTTTGGGAAAAATAATTAAGCCTGTAGATTCTCAATGAGTGGGCATAAAATTGTAGTTGAGATGATATTTAAGACTATGGGAAGAAAATTGCCATACATAGAAAGCTAATCACTTTAAAAAATGAGGGAATTATTCACCAAAAGAAAAAAGAAAGAAAGAAAGAAAAAGTAATCATAATACACCACTCTCAAGTTACATGGGCAATAATTGAACAGAAAAGAGTTGTGCCCTTTCAGGTATATTTTAGTCAGTGTCTTGTGAACTTTTAGACAATAGCAATGCAGACGAGGTCTATAGACAGTCATAAAAACAGCTAACAGCAGTGCCTGGAGACCTAGATTCAAACATGCACTCATTTATGTGTATGAATTTCAGAACATTTTAAGTGAAAGTAGAAAGGTGTAATTTTATATTTATGAAATTAAAATAAAATTTCACATACTCTTTTATAGTATAATGATGATACTTCATACTTTTAATCAGACAATCTGAAGCACTCTATAAACATTAGCAAATTAAGTCTCACAATACCCCATGCAGTAGTTAAGAATAATCATTCATTATATTCTCAATAGTTAAAATGAGACATCAAGAGATTAAGTGATTTATCTCAAGATCACACATTCCCTGAGTTCTAAAGAGAAGAGTCTCCTGCAATTTTCCATATCTTTGCTGTAGCTTTCAGTCATCTCTTGCCAATTGTATTGCTATAGAACATATGCTGGGCTCTCTCTATTTAGTCACGCAGTGGTTCTCAACCTGTGGGTTGTGACCCCCTTGGGGGTCGAACAACCCTTTCACAGGGGTCGCCTAAGACATAACAGTAGCAAAATTACAGTTATGAAGTAGCAACGAAAATAATTTTATGGTTGGGGGTCACCACAACATGAGGAACTGTATTAAAGGTTCGCGGCATTAGGAAGGTGTCATTATCTAGGTTGCAGGGTTACCTGGCCACCTTGTTGGCTCATGAAGTTTCTATCTTTCCCCTTTGGAAGATATAAGGTAAGCCCACTCTTTATCAAATTCCCCTTTAGAGTAATTTCCAATTCACTTCTCAAAAAGTTTTTCCAATGGAAGCATATTATCAGAATAACACTATATTTAGTAATTTATGCTTTCAAAAACCCACTCACTGTTAATTAACCAAATTCTTATTATGGTGTTATATGTCCAGCACTACAGATCTGATTCCTACCATCATGGATTTTAGTGTCTACCAGGAAAGATAGAAAAGTTTAAAAAGCAATTACAGTGAAGTCAACCAAAGGCTACTAAGACATGGCATAATACTAAATACCTGGAACAACTATAGAGAACATGACGCCTAGATTAGTCTTGACAGCAGAAAAGTCGTCCTAAAAGAAATGACTTCAAATCTGAGGTCAGAAGGATGAATAAAAATTAACCAAGAGAAAACCAGACAAGTGTGCTTCAGTTAGAAGGAAATGCTGGTGTAGCAGTCTGGAGAGGAAAGGACCTGCTGTGTTCTGGAAACTGAGATTCTTAGAACAACTGCAAACAGACTGCACAAGAGAGGGGGTGGTAGAAACAAGGCTGCGGAAGTGGAGATAATGTCGCCTTACATCATGTTAAGGAATTTAGGTTTTTCCAAAAACAAAGGCAGTCTCTGAATGGTTTAAAGCAAGAAGTCATGTTTGTGTTATGAAGTAGCACTCTGGCTGCTGTGTGGGCAGAGTGGGTTAGAAATGGGTAAGACTGGATGGAGGCAGGAAGAATAGTTAGGGATCTGAACTGTGGTCCAGGCTAGAGATACTGGTGTCCTTGACTGGTGTGGAAGAGAGGAAGTGACAGTGGAGAGAAAGAAGTGTACCCAAGTGATATGCAGAAATGAGACCAAGAGTGATTGTGCCATATAACAATATAATTACAGGAGTGATATTGTTCCATATCATAGGTTCCATTGATGCTCAAAGGAAATCATATTATGCAAGAGTAAAGATCATTGGAATTTATCTTAGAATTCTATCATATAATCCTCTTCCTAACTTTAGCTGACCACTTTAATTCTTAATTCATTTATGAAATAAATAAACACTCCAAAGAAAACTTTACCTTTTCCTTGGAAAGCCTAACAACCTACCTTCATCGAAACTCCTCCTATCCTTTGCCTTCACACTTGTAATGATGAATAAAGTGTCCGTTCTCCTACCTAAGGGCAACTGCATCTTTTGTTCACTAGATCTTATTTCAGCCTACCTACTCAAGATCTTTACTATTCTAATTATTCTTGTTTTCTCTTACATCATCTGTTTTATTCCTCCTTAAACGAAATCCTTCCTGTTCACATATAAACAATCTGTAATATAGCCCATCTAAACAGAAACTCTCTTCTGATTCACATTGCCTTCCAACCAAGACCCATTTCTCCACTGCTCTTTAGAGCAAAATCACTAATCTTAGTTCACTTGCTCACCTACAGTTCTCCCTAAAACTGACCCAAATCAGGCTTTTCTTCCCACAGTTCTTATCAAAACCTTTAATAAAATCAATTTCCCAAATGTAATGCTCAATGTTCAGTCTTCATCTTACAAGGATACTCATTGCATTTATCATAGTTGATCACTTCCCCCTTCTTGAACCACTTTCATCTGTTGGGTTTCTGGACACCACTGGGTCCTGTTTTTCCTCGTTGATTGTTTCTACAATATACTTTGTGATGACCCTTCTTCCTTATCCATATCTCTAAATATTGGAGTACCTCAAATGTATTGGTTATATATTGCTACAATAATGTTCATAAAGCACCACGCTAAACCTCAGCGTCAATCAGAAATAAACAGGTATCACATGTCTGTGGGGTTCAGTTGATCTAGTCTGCACTCAGCTAGGCTCACTCACGCACCTTGGGTTGCCCCTGTACCCCCCATTCTGCTTCTGGGACCAGAGAGACCAAGACATATCTTCCTGTGGTAAGGGTAGAGTGCAAGAGCACAGCAGAAATATACAAATACCCTTCCAAGCCTCTGCTTGAATCACAACTGCTGGCATCCCATATGCTGAAGCAAGTCCCTGGGCTGAACCCAGGGTCTGGATGGGATAGCTCAATTACATGGCAAAGAACACAGGGAGAGGAAAGGAAACAGACATTTCCTTTAATGCAAGCAATCAGCCCACCAGGGTTCATCTTCTTTTCTCTCCTCTTCTTTGTCTATACTGACCACTTAGGTGACCCCATCTAATTCTATTACTTTAAATATTAATTCTATCATGACTTCCAAATATAAATGTAAATCTCCATCCCTGAAATCTACCCTAAAGTCCAGACTAACTTATCTAGCCTTTACCTGACAGCTCAATCCACTTGAATGTGTAATAGATATATCGTACTTTGTATGTCCAAAACTAAACATTCGATTTTTCTACCCAAACCTGCCCATACTTCATCATTCTCCATCTCTATACATGGCATCATCTTTAACTCACTTGCTCAGACCAAAAACATTGAAATTATTCTTGGATACACCCTCTTATAAACAATTTTTCAACAAATCCCTTTGACTCCAGTTGGAGAATGTATCCCTTAGCTGACCATTGCTTACAGACTCCATGGTTACCCCTTAGCCTAAGGCACCTAATGATAATTACTCCTATCCAAAAGATCTCCCAGGTTCTACCCTTGGCCCACCACAGGCTTTTCCCACTTATTACTCATTGTGAAGTTCTTAAAACGTAAAACATGTCTTTTAACTAATGCCGTTGTGCAAAATCATCAGATGGTTCCCTTTCATTCACACCTAGACTACATGACAAAGTCCAGCAATGATACCCAGTTTAAATGACATAAATCCTATGTGTGCTGGCCTTGGCCTAACTCCCCAACATTGTCCAAGCTTTCTTTGTCTTAGTAATTCCATTTCTCTTAAATCAATAAAAATACTCCCACCTTATGGTTTTTTCAGGTCTGCCAAGAACGCTCTTCCTTAAAATATATGCAAGACCTCTTTCTTACCTTCATTGAAGTTTCTGTTCAAATGCCACCTTTTCAGAGAAGCCTTCCTTGCCCAGAACATCAAACCTAGAAGCCCCATTATTCCCCATTCTTTTATTTTGCTCTGTATGTATCTACAGTACTAACACTACTGAATACCATGATAGCAGCCACTTCATCTATTTATTCACTGTTATATCCCCTGTAAATAGAGTAGTTCTTGATACATGGAAGGACTACTCAAAAACATTTAACACTGAATGCTAAATAATTTAGATAACACTGTACTAATAATCTTTTTTATCTTCAGGGCATCTCTACAACCCTCCTTTACCCTCTTATTCACACTATTGATTCTGTAGATTATAATAATAATAGTATGTAAATATTTAAGATTATAAATATTATATAAAGATTATACATTATAATATAATCCTGAAATAAAGTTCTCATAAACATTCTGCTCTAAACACATTTGATATTGATTTTTAGAGAGAGGGGAAGGGAGAAGGAGAGAGAGAGAGAGAAATATCGACCTGATGTGAGAGTGAAATATTTGTTGGCTGCCTCCTGCATGTCCCCTACTGTGAATTGAGCCCCCAAGCTGGGCATGTGCCTTGACCAGGAATTGAACTGAAGATGTCCAACCAACTAACTCATATGGGCAAGGGCTATAAACGCATTTTAAAAAATATAAACACATTTGTAATGTATTTCCTAGTATACACACACAAGAATTTTTTCCAGAAATGGAATTGCTGTGTTATAGGAAATGTACATGCTCAGCTTTAGGATAACGTCAAATTGTTTTCCAAGTGACCAACAAAAGAATGGATAAATGAAATTTATCCATGTACAGGAATATTATATAATGTGAAAGTAAATGCATTAATATGATAGGCAGCAATGTAAATAAGTCTTAGAAAAGTTATGTTAGATGAAAAAAGGCAAGCCCCCCCAAACAATATACTTAATTATGCTATGTTTATATAGTTCAACAAAATTAAATAATCCACTTAGTGGTACATACACGTGGTGAAAGAATAACAAATAGTAAATCCAAGGTAGCATTTAACTGGCTGGGGTGAAGTGGGAAGCCAGGGGATTAGATCTGAGTGACACACAGATAACTTCAAAGGTATCAGTCATGCTTTAGCTCTTAACCTGTATGGTGGATTTATGAATTTTCATTTTATTTTATGCTTCATCATTTATATATATATATTATACATATTATTTTGTATATATCAATATAGCATAATATCTTAAGTATATAGTTTCTTGTTATTAAGCACAAATTGTGCTAACTCATTCACATTTAGTTGTCATTAGTTCTTACAGCTAATGAATGAACTGAAAAATTAGTAATAAACAAAAATTAAAAAATCAAAGTACAGGCACAAAAACTAGGAATGGGAAGACCCCATCACTTAAATATATCTCACTTTTCAAAGCCAAGTGCCTCCCAAATTTTGATTGTATTAAATACAAACCTGGCATGGGGCAGAAAACAGTTACAAAGATTTATTTATAAGATTATAAAACATGACCTGTATATTCAATCATAAGAGTTTCACTTAAAGTTATTAACAACAAACAGTGGACACCTGCTCATTTGTTCTCCTTCACTGAGAAACAGCTAAAAGGGAGACACTGTATTTTAAAATATTATTTTGAAATAATTTTCATATAGGGCCAGTAACTGCTATATTTCCTCTGAAGACATCAGAAAGCATTTTTATGCAGTTCACTTATATATAGGAGAAAGAGCTCTGTGATTTCTTTAGCTCTTTTTTAGTCAAAGCCTGCATGATTTTGATCATCCTAGGACCACCACAACCCAGGTGTTGGTTTTGTGGGTGCTGACCAGCACCAAAAGTGCTGAAATGATAGGGAAAGCCTCGTTGGCTATATATTTCCTCTGCAGTGTGGAAGAAAGGTCTTTGAGAGCCCAGGAACAAGACTATTATTATTATGATTCCTCAGAATCAAGGAATTTAGCTCAAGAAAGTCCTCAGACCTCATGGAAAGGCACCTATTTTGTATCTCTGATTCAATCACCACAGCCACCAGCGCTCACTACTTTTCAGCACTCAGGCTTAGCAGTGACTCTGCTATCTCAACCATTTTTACATGTCCCTTGGCAGTGATTATGGAACCACACATACAGTACAGTATAAATTAAACTAAGTGAAAAATTAACTTCCTGAAGAAAAACCACATGCTGTCCTCCTCCAAAATATGTG
This sequence comes from Tadarida brasiliensis, assembly GCA_030848825.1. Classification (NCBI taxonomy): domain Eukaryota; kingdom Metazoa; phylum Chordata; class Mammalia; order Chiroptera; family Molossidae; genus Tadarida; species Tadarida brasiliensis. The sequence continues at coordinate 31,816,693 of CM061263.1, read as the reverse complement.
TTCGCCCTGACCTTTTGGAGGCATCAAGACGTCCCAGCCCTTTAACTTCATGAAAATCTTTTTAGATAGCTTACTCCAAGGGCAGATTTATGTCCGGAAAATTTGGAGTTGCTTACCAAAAGGATGAGAGTCATTTATTTTCCTGTTACTGGTCTGCCACATGAATGAGATAACATCAGCTAAAATATTCAGCAAAAGCTATTCCTGGTTTTTTCCCCTTTCCCTCTTTGAGACTGGTTACCTATTTAACTCCATCCTGTCAATTAAACCAGAGGAAAAAAAATGCAAAGAACTAATTAGGCAACTGTGTAATTTTAATTAGCTGTTTTGATAATTAAACTAATTAGTTCCCCTGTGTTTCCACAATATGTGGTGGACTGGTTTTGATATCACAGCTTCAGAGTTCCATTCCATTAGTTAATTAGTCACTTTTGCATTAGAAAGCTTTATTAATGGCCTTAATTTGCAGTTGAAATGAGAAATCTGCTGTCAATAATTTGGATAATTGCCTACTGTTTGATTATAAAGTACAAAAGTAGCAGCACACCATTACATATGCAAATCCCAAGGGTTATTTCCTGGATGCTTAGCTTTCTTGATCTACATTTCATCCTCTCTCGCTTTCTGTTTTTTCTTGACCCTGTTAGGGGGAAGAGAATCCAGCTTATTAAGAAAATGAAGGCCTGTTTTTTTTTCTTCCTTGTCCTGTACTGCATGTATGCTTGTGCCTGCAATTGTTAAAGTTATTGCTTGCTTTGTACCTAATTAGTGTCCTTGGAATTAAATGAACAGCTCTGTATACACCTCTAGCTCCTGCAGCCATGTTTGTGCATTGAATAATTGATTCTACTCTGCTAATCAGATAGGGACATAATGAGCCAGTTTAATTAAATGGGGATCTAACCTGGTGAACACTGGGAAAATATTTGCTCATTTACTTAGTAAAAGGCCACAGTTGCTTTTCATTGGATGGAATTGAAGGTTATGGAAAGTAAAGTAGGCTCTCAAAGCAGAAACAGTTCAGTGGTTGTCTACCACTACTTGAATAGCAAAGGGTTTCCTTAGTTTGGGAGTGGGGGTGGGGGTGGGAAGAGTTTAATCAAAGGGCCAGAAGACGCTGAAACTGCTGACGGGTTCCCCATGCTCTCCCAAAGGTGTCAGCATCACTGCTCTGCTCTGCTCTACGAGGCAGGTTTCCTGGTCAGACCTGGTCTTTAGTGATTTGCAGAAAGAATTTCAACTCACCTCACTGCCAGTTGTGCCTGTGTAACTGCATAAAGGTAAGATACAGTTGTAGTTTATCTTCTTGGCAAGTGACAAGACTTGTTTGTTCTCCAGTGATCATGTGGACTTATGTTGAGGATTACTGCTAGAAGCTAATAACCAAATGTGTGTGACCTTATTCCTGTGCTGTGAAAATAGAGCGGGGGAAGAATACACCACGGCATGGGAGGAGTCATACACATGTAAGTTCTTGTGAATTTTTAAAAGGTAACTGAGGACTTGATGGATAACAGCCGATTGTTTTCAAACTTCAGATTGGAGAAATACTCGTGCTTTAACACAGGTAAAATCTTTGGAATGGAAAGATGATGACAGTTTTTAAATATAAAAGATTATCCCCATTTTTAATGACAGCTTAAGTAAAACATACCACATTTAAGATAATCTTGGAAACCCAGCAGCAGTTAACTCGGGGTGCCTACACCGTCTGTAATTCTAATTGCACATTAGACTAAGTTTACCTGCAGGGGTGGAGTAGTGCAAGGCCAATACAGAAACAACATGGTGCTCATCTGCTCTGGTGTACCAGGATGAAACAGCATATTGACCCTGAATCTATACTCTCTGTAAAAGCAATTGTCATTCTGCCACTGTAACACCTTGTTGCCAGTGGCGATGTAATTAAAGCTGTGAGGACTCATTTTCCATTCTTATCTCTTAAGCTCCTCTGAATCAGAAACTGTTTGTCTGTGGTAACTGAGAAAACCTACTACAAGGCTATATGTTTATGTATGAATTTTTGGTAGCTTTTCCTCTTTAGAAGGCTGAAGTTACATACATAATTACCAGCATTTATCCAATTAACGTGCATATACAAATGCTGCTATATATGTGCACACGCAGGCATGTGTATACTGTGTGTATATTTATATGGATGCACACAACCTCACTATATATGTACACACACACGCACGCACACACACACACACACACATAGAGTCTAAATTTTACTCACCTCCTTTTCTCCTCTATTAAAATTCCAAATGGCTAAGAGGATTTTCTCAATTTAGTCATACTTTTAATCTTCACTGAAATGAGTGATGACTTCTTATAATAAAAAGTTGACAGGCTTACATTGCGCACCGGTGGATTAGTTTCCCTTGGTGATGAGGTTTTCTTTTGTGCGCCGTGTGTCTGTTTGATGGAGGTTTAACAGAAAGCATTTTGGCAGAAATTGGATGCAGCAGGGATCATCTGGAGATGGCTGCTGTTCGATATTAACTGCACACAGTAACTTTTTTTTCCTCTTCCTTTTTTTTTCTTCTTCAGCCAGGTGACAGAGAAAGCCAAAACATTTTCCTCTTGAAAATCAAATTTTTTTTTTCCTTTTAAGAATAAAGTATGTGCCCATTCTGCAAACACCTCAAAATATTTAATGTGCTTAGGCCATTGTTTAATGTAAGCATGGAGAAAGCTTTCTCTGCAAGGAGGTATCAACACACAAATATCTGAAAGGTGTATTTCTAATACCCAAATGCCTTTGATCCTCCAGAAATCAGCATGTAAACAGGAGTTGCTTAAAGATTAGAATTAAATGTCTTACAGAACATATACACTTGATACTTGCCTAATTCAAAGAAAGAGACTCATGGGCCATAATTTGCATTATTCACTCCCCATCCTCACCCTCTTCTTGTAATTCCATTTTATTACTCATTGGAAGCATTGAAAGTCTCATAATGGAGACTTGCCAGATGTCGAATGTAGTGGAACATGCTCCAAGCATATGTATATATTTATGCTTGTGAATATATGCACACAGAGAAAATAAATAACAGAAAGGATACATCTCATTCCACAGGAAAGCTCTGACCAGGTGGGTGGGAGCTAATAACATTCACTGGCCCCCAAGCACCTCATCCAGTGATTCGATGCACATCAATCTATGATGTGAATACACTCAACCTGAGAGCCAGGATGCAGTACAAATGAGTATTTCTTTTTAATAAAGGAATATATCTCTCTGTGTGTGTATACATTTACGACAGTGATGATGCTATTCTGTCCAATAACAAATATTTATTGCTAAATGAACAATCTTTATTTGAAAATGGTGAGAATTTAATTATTGCTTTAATTTTCCCATAATAAAGAAAACCTCTAAGTCTGTTCACAGTGGGAAGTTCTTAGATCCTGGCAAAATGCTTATGATAGAGATAGGACAAGCTTAATCTGTACTTACCTCTGCTTCAGACAGCAGCAGTGACAATCCTGCCTGCCTTGTCAAGTTTCAAGAACTTGCAATCCTTAATTTAAACACTTGAGAGATCTATGGAGCCTGTCAGTCTGGTTAATTAAGCCCTGTCTTCTCTCACCCCTTCTCCCCACCCAAACAAAATCTGGCTTTTTTAAAACGGCCACTTAATACTTTATCTACTGATTGAGCAAACAGGTTCTAGCCTCAGTAGAATAATCTTAGAAGACTTAAGCAGAAGTTCTTGCTATTAAAGAAACATACATTAAAATCTTCACTTGGAAGTGTCATCTATAGCTCACATGCTTAGCTTTCTTCTTTTTGAAGAACATTGGATAATCCAGAGCAATAAATAATACAAAAAATATATGTGTATTGATATATATGTCGATATTTAATTTTTAATATGGATATATTTCATTTAGGAATATACGATGCTTCAAAGTTGATAGTATCAATTCTTTCTCAACCCCAAGAACTGAACTTCTAACAATCTTTTAGTAGGAGATTTAGTAGGAAGTTAGTACCCTATTGGGGAAAAAAAAAAAAAGATTAGAAGATTAAAGATCTAGAATATACCTATGAAAATCTATAAATGTTTAAATTATAAATGAAAGTTTATATTCACTAATATAGCACAATAAAGAAAACATACTGAGTAAATAGACTATCCAGTGCCAAATGCCAATTCATATTTCTTAAATTAATGTTAATAAAGACTGCATAATCAATTTCAATTTACCATGCTTTGATGACCAAATTCACTTTGATATTTCATTCCAGTTCTGTTTCAACAACAAACTCGTAAAGTTTTGGTTTTGTTGCAGATAATTTTTATAACAGCAGTTTCCCCATTTTTGTCTTCACCAATATTTAATGACTGTGTGGTTTTAGAATTTGAAGGCCATGCTTCCTGCGTCCTATCCTAGTCCCTGAGACAGAGCGGCTTCACTCCTTACTTTGGATTTCTCAGTTTTCTCTCCCCTCCCCTGGAGCACAAAGTGATTGTCCTAGCTCAGTGACTCGAAGCCAAAGCACATTCTATCAAGCATTCTTAAACATCTCAGCTTCTCCTACCTAAATCATACAGCCATGTATGGGTATCCTCTCCCATGACCATCTGAACCCCAAGTCTCCCTTTCTAAAAGTCTTATTCTACTTGGCTGTTTGCTGTATTGATTTTATCTTGATTCCTATCTTTCCTCATTTTCAAATTACCATCAACAGAAGTAAATGTCAGTTCATTGATATAATTGAAACTCTTAAGAATGGAAGAATTATATAAACAGTAAATCTTATACACCAAACTTTCTAGTAAGGTAAAAGTGTGATTTGGGAGGCATTGGTGCATACCCATGGTTCTGAAATAACTAAGAGGAATGATTTTCCTAATTTAAAATCTGAATTGTAAGAACAAATCTAGGCAAAGGTAAAAGTAGAATGTATTGACTAGGATTTTACCGCTGATATCCACATAGAGGTGTTTGCTCTTTCCTCCCCCTTAGCTGCATCCGGACGACCACGGACACAATCAGGATTCACTGAACATGCATGAAATACTTGGAATTGCAGCACAGGTGTATCTGTGCCAGTTTGAAACTTACCCACAAGTTTCACAACTCAGTAGTTAACACAACTCAGATGCTGTTATTAACTTTATATGTTTTTCAATGGATGCAAAGCTATTCTTACATTCACCTCACTGGTCACAGACATTAATAGCTACTTACTTTTTAGTTGTCAGACATTTAGTTGAGTTATCAGTCAATCTTCAATTAGCAGGGGTTCTACCAAATGTTACAATAGCAGTAATTAGGTCATTTCTGAGGCTAGATTCACCACAGCTGAGAAAGGTCCAGACAAATCAACCACAATGAACTCTTTTTTTTGTACATAAAAACAAAACAAAGCAGATTTCAATACTATTCTCATTTTAAGTTGAGAGATAGAGAGAGAGAGAGAGTCAGAATTTCATCAGCAGTACCTAAATTTGCAAGCTCACATTATGATGATTCTTAAGGTATGATGCTACCCTAGTGATCCAAGAAAGCAACTAGAGCTCCAGTGAGCACACACACATTTTATGAATTAGAATGAAAGAGGGGTAAATAATGCACATCTATTGTCTTTTATCATTTATAAGGTGAAATAAACTGCTTTGCAGACACCATATATGCCATAATCAACATTCAAATGGGCCTTGAATTTGTGAACCATCCGTAACCTGTAAGAAATGTCCAGGAGCAACATTTTCACCATGTTCTCAAGCCAATTCAAAACCTTATTTCTGAACTGAATTAAATTAAATAAGTACCCAACACTGATACTAAACCTCTGGTCAAACACCCAAAATAATGTTTTTAATTAAACTAGTCATTTTTCCTTTGATGATTACCATTTGTCCTTCAATAGTCATATCTGCTATTAAAGTATTTATGCTATAACCTGTACAACATTCATTATTTTCTCACCAAATACATTCTTAATTATTCTAATGGCTTTCTTCTTTTTAATAATGTGTCTTCCCAAATAACACTTCAAATAACTTTGCTTTTTCACTTATCAAATGATATACTTCAAACTAACAGAACAAGCATTTTCCTGACTAATAAATCAGTCTATGACCCATGTTAAAATAACTATGCATGACCACTCACTTTATTGATGAACAGTTATCTGAGTAGAAGTTTCTCTACTTAAAAAAAATTACAACAGTGGTATTAAGAATATTATTACCCACAGTATTAGAAAAGCCAACCAAAAGAGGCTTAAGTAATAAACATTTAATTATCTCATATTGCAAAGAGCCTGCTAGGGCAAGCTGAGGTGCAACTACTTAGCGGTGCCAGATATGACCCAGGATCTTCCCATCTTTCTGTTCTACCATCCTTAGCACATTAATCTTGCATGCACATTTTGAATCCTGACCTCATGCTGACAAGATGGTTGCTTCAGCTCCATGTACAATTCAAATCAAGGCAGGAAGAAAGGAAAGTATGAGCAACAAGATCTGTCCCTTTTATAACTAGATTAAAGAAAAGATCTCTATATGTTTCATTGTCTAAAAATATATAACATGATTATTTCTTCTTGTAAAGAAAGCTGAGAAAAACAAATATTAATTATTCCTGCCTCTATATTGACAAAAGAGATTAAAAATGAAGTTGGCCTAGCTAATTAAAACATCCTGCCCCAGTAGTATTTAAAGCAATTTTATAATTAATTCATCAGAAAGAAACACCTCATTTAAGTGCCTTAAATAGAATTCAGTATCATAAAAAATAACCAATGTGTTATATTTGTACTTATTATCCTATAGCACTGAAGAGTTTGCAGTGACACAAGGTTACACTGAGACTTCCCGGTCTATGTGTGCTACATTAAACTATTCATTTGTAAAATTTTAAGTGTGCAGATATATACAGGCCAAAGCAGAAAATTGGAAGGCTGTCCAACGAAAAGCTACAAACTTGGCAGTCAATACAGAAATTACCTGAGTTTTAAACATATACAAATGTAGCAGAAAAAGCTTTAATCTAAGGCCTTCACAAATATTAACCTAGTAGCTTATTTTTTTTTTGTTTAGAAACTTTTTAAAAAAGTTTTTCATTGAATTTATTGGGGTGACATTGGTTAATAAAATTATATGGGTTTCAGGTATACAATTATATAGTACATCATGTGTGTATTGTTGTGAACATATCAAGTCAAGTCTCCTTCCATCACCACTTATCTTTCCTTTACCCTCTTCAATCTTCCCTGACCTCCCCAACCTAGTAGCTTATTTAACATATTGGTTATCAATGATGCATTCCAATTTTGTATAGACCACATTTGAATGTAAGCGTTTTGAAGATAGTAATTACCACCTAAATTTTGGTGATAATAAAAAATTGGTAATTTAAAACCTGTCTCAATGGATTTTGTAAATTAGCATTGTATGTGTCATGATGATAACTTCATAATCTTCATCACTGGCTTATTCAGGACAACTTTATTGTTCAGTAGCGCACTAAATTATTTTGATTTGTATTTAGTACCTTTTGAGATCATTGTCACATACGTTTTCTTGATTTGAGACAGTTTTTTTCACTTGCATTTGGCATAAACCAAGAATCTAAAAGAACCAGTAAAATGGGTGTTAGTATTAGAGTAACAATATACAAATACAAAAGCAGCTTAAAAGAAACTTTCTATGAATGGAATTCAGGGAGTGTTTTTTCTTGCTGGATTTAAATAGTTTCAAAATTAGAATAACTAGATTGCACGGCACAACCCTGGGATGATACTTAGACCAGGGTGGAAATGTCCAGATGATAAATAGGAAGAAATTGCTATGGGAATGTGTGCATATATTCCTCACTTAGTGATATTTTTAGATAAACTCATTAATGCTGTTGTTATCCAAATTTATCACTTGAGATCTGAAATAGCCAATCACCAATTATAAGCCTGTCTCTAAAATGCTAAGAGATCTGTACACAAAACTTCCTATATTATTATTTCAAACTTAATGTAAACTAAATTGCATGGAATGACTTCTCATCAAATTGATGGCTTTCATCAACACTTGCAGGATGCAGGTAAAGAAGAGAACACACTAGAGCTTTTAGTATTTGCTAGGGTACCATATATCACATTGTACTCTAATGAAATGAAGTTCTTTCTACATTTATAAACCATTTTGCCTCCTTTGGAGAATTTAGCTAATCAGTAAAAGCAAAATATTTTCTAAGATTTTTCCTGGGGAAATGACTTATGATAATTACATACAAGAGTACTAGTGTTTCTCTTCAAAAATTTTTGACTTTTGTTAATCATGTTCATGCTCCATTGAAATTGGGAGACATCTAAATACATCTTTAAAATATATCTTTAGGCCCTGGCCAGATAGCTCAGTTGCCTAGAGCATCGTCTGATATGCCGAGGTTGTGGGTTTGATCCCCAGTCAGGGCACATACAAGACTCAGACAATTAATGCATAAATAAGTGGAACAATAAATCGATGTTTATCTCTTTCTCTCTCTCTCAAACATTAAAAAATAATAATAATAATAAAATACATCTTCAAAGAACCCCAGGACAAATAGGAACTGTAACGTGATTTGGGAAGAATCTATAAATACAATAGGTTTACGTTATGCCCATCAATGTACACTACCAAAAAGTAGGTAATTACAGTTGAGACAGAACATAAATATTAAGATGTACATTTGAAACAGAACGAAAGAGACACAGACGCGGGTGGATAGTTCCCAAGGGGAGAGCATCAAATGATCAGAAGCCACATGGACAGTAATGAAAGAGCAGACTCTAGGATAGAGCAACAGGAACAGGTAAACATTCACTGAAGGAAAGAGCTGATACTATTAATGGACTAGTGATAACCCTTCACTGTAGAAGACTTGCTAGAGGAAACTGAACAATGAAAACAGTAAAGAGATACAGATTTATGTGTTCAGAAATCTCTATATGTTAAATTACACTTTAAGTAATATAATAAAGTTGTATTTTAAAATTCTATTGTACCTTATTTTTTCATGAATTAATATTTTCTGTATCTATTTTCTTATAAAATAATTTTTAGAAAATCCAAACTTTGTTTTATTCACTTGATACGTAGGCCAAGATAAGTAATACAAACTTAAAATAAATTTTAAGTTTATTGTATATACCACTTACAGTATTGGGGAAAAAGAGCTTAACCAGAGAGTTACAGTCAAGGAAAGAAAAGAAAGAAAGAAGATAACTGAATAAAAGTGTCTAAATAAAATACTAGCCCAATGTCTGGCACATTAATAATAACAAATAAAAATTAAACAATAAGAACAGTAAGAATTGCTGGTTCCCCCATGGGACCCTTGAATTCTTCTGATAAACTTGCAATGACAAGGTCCTTAAGGAAAGACTTAGGACATAAGCATACAAAATTTTGACTTTCCAAGTGTCTAAAGAACACAAAAAAGAGAGCTCAATAAATCAAATTCATCTCAATAATGATTTTTAAACAGGTCACTGAGATCTAATTGACATACAATAAACTAGTTAAAGTTTTCAATTTTATAAGTTTTGACAAATGTGTATAACTGGGAAACTGTCATCACAATCAAGAAAGTGAACATATCTATTATTCCTCATGCCTCTTGATAATCACTACCTGCCAGCCTTTCTCATCCCCAGGCAACCATGTATACGCTTTCTGTCATGATAGATCAGTTCTGATCTCCTGGAATTTTTTACAAATGGAATAATACAGATATTTGTTGTTGTTGTTGTTTGCTTGGCTATTTTCACTCAGCATAATTATTTTGTGATTCATCCACACTGTTGCATGTGTGTATCCCTTTTTATTGCTAAATAGAATTTCATTGTATGGATATATTACATATATATATTCTTCATTTATTTTGGTTGTTTTCAGTTTGGCACTAGTATAAATAAAGCTGCTACAAACATTCTGGTGTAGGTATCTGTTTGGACATAGGTTTTCATTTCTCCAGGACTAGAATGACTGGATCATATGAATAATATGTTTAACTTTTTAATAAAATGCCTAACTGGTTTCCACAGTGATTATACCATTTTACATTCTCATTAGCACAGAACGGGAATTCCAGTTGCTTCATAGCCTCATCAACCCTTGGTACGGTCAGTCTTTTTAATGTTTGTCATTTTAATGTATGTAGTGATATTCATTCCACTTTTAATTTACATTTTCTTAGTAAATAATGATGGTAATCATCTTTTCATATGCTTGTCATCTTTATATCTTTTTCTATAAAGTATCCACTCTACCTTTTTCTAACTTTTGGGTTATTTATATTCTTATTATTGAATTGTAGGAGTTCTCTCTCTTACAACTAGATATAAGTTCTAGCTACAAGTTCTTTACCAGATAGGTGATTTCCAAGTATTTTCTCCTAATCTCTGGCTTATCTTTACAATCTCTTAGTAGTATCTTTCCAAAAGCAGATCTTTTTCATTGTGATAAAGTCCAATTTATCGTAATTTTTCTTCAATGAATTGTGTTCTTGTCATAATTAAGAAATAGTTGCTTAACACAAAGTCAATACATTCTCATTTTCTTCTAAAAGTTTTTCAGTTTTAGGTTTTATATTTAAGTTCATAATTCTTTTTTTAGTTAATTTTTGTATATGGTACTAGCTATGGATCGTAGTGCATGTTTCTGCATACAGATACCCAGTAATTTTAGGACCATTTGTTTGAGTACCAATTTGCTAAATTGCCTTTGCACTCTGTCATACAATGAGCTTGTCTTATATGTGTGTGTCTATTAATAGATTCCCTGTTCTGTTTCATTGATCTATTTATCATTATATCACTATAATGATGTCTCAATTATGGTAGCTTTATAAAAACCCTTGAAATCAAGTAATGTTAGGCTTCCAAGTTTGATTTTCTTTTTCAAATTTGTTTACACCATTTTATTGACATTTAAACTTTAAAATCAGCTTGTCAACTTCTATAAAAATACGTGGTTGGATTTTGATTGGGTGTGAGTCAACAGATCAATTTGGGAAAAATGGAAATCTTAAAAATATTGTGTCTCCTGACCCATGAATATGATATATTTTTTTCAATTATTTAAGTCTTTAATTTCTGTCAGCGGTGTTTTATAGTTTTCAGTGTTCAGGTCTTGCACATATTTTTTTCAGTTTCACTGCTAAGTTTGTCAAATGCTTCATCTGCATTTGTTGAGATGACAATCAAATTTTTTTTAATCTATTAATCTATCATATGGTGAATTACATTGATTTATGTTGATTATTTTCAAATGTTATAACATTCCTGGAATAAAACTCATTTGGTCAAGAGGTATTTATTTTCTTAAATAATGTTAAGGCTGGTTTGCTGAAATTGTGTTTAGAATATTCACATCTATGTTCATAAAGATATTGTTCTATGCTTTTCTTTTTTGTAATCTCTTTGCTTGGGCCCAGAATTATTTTGTGGTAAAAATTTTTTTTTAATTTTAGTAGATGTACAGTTTTTAATTTTATTTATGTTTTAGTGAGATTTGACAATATTCTTCAAGAAGTTATTCATTTTATTTATATTGTCAAATTTGTTGGCATTAAGTTGTTCAAACTATTTTTCTATTATCCTTTTAACATATGTATAATCTGCATTGATTTCACCTTTATCACTCCTGATATTAATAATTTGTGTCTGCTCTTCTTTACTCATGACCAGTATGGTTATAGGTTTATTAATTTTATTAATATTCTCAAATTAGCTTTTAGTTTCATTGATTTTATCTTTTTTGTTTTTTGTTTTAATTTCATTGTCTTCCACTTTAATATTTATATCTTTATATTTTTTCTTTGCTTACTTTGGGTTTATTTATATTTTTCTTCTTAGTTTTGGTTTTATTTGTTATTTTTTTCCAGGTTTTTAAGATAGAGGTGAAATCATTGATATTGGCATTTCAGCTACAAATGTCCCTCAATGACTGCTTTGGAGGAATCACACAAATGTTGATATGTGGTGTGTTCATTTCATTTTATTTAAAATACTTTTGAACTATCCCAATGATCATTTAAAAGTGAGCTACAGTAGTCCCCATTTATCCATGGTTTTGCTTTCTGTGGTTTCATGTACCTGTGTTCAACTGCAATCCAAAAATCATAAATAAAAAGTTCCAGAAACAAACAATTCATAAGTTTTAAATTATATGTTGTTTTGAGTACCATGATGAAATCTTGTGCTGTCCAGCTCCATCCCACCTGGGATGTGAATCGTTCCTTTGTGCAGCATATCCACTCTGTGTATGCTCCCCAGCCCACTACTAGCCATCTCAGTTATCAGATCTACTGTCATGGTATCTCAGTGTATATATACAATTAGCCCTTATTTTACTTAATAATGGCCCCCAACTATAAGAGTAATGATTCTGGCAATTTGGGTAGAATTTAGATTGAGAATCCTTAAAGTGCTTCTTCTAGGCAGAAAGGTATATATGTATAAGAAAAAAATAATACATAGAGGGTTCAGTACTATCCATCCATGGCTTCAGGCATCCATGGGGGTCTTGGAATGTATAACCCATGGATAAGGGGAAACTACTGTATTTAATTTTTTTAAACTAAATTCTCTTTTTAAAAGATTTAAACAGTAAAAAGAAAATGTTATATATTTACCCACGTGGTTATCATTCTTTGGTGTTCTTCATTTGCATAGATCCATGTCTCCATCATGTATATTTTCCTTCTGCTTGAAAGACTTTGAGATTTCTTATGAGTCTCATGGTGCTGAATTCATTCTGCCTTTTTATGTCTACAAGAATCTTTATTTTTAAATATATGTGTATCAGGAATAGAAGTTAGGTTGACAGGGGTTTGGGGTTTTTTTTTTGTTTTTTTTTTGATAGTTCAAAATGTGGTTCCACTCTTACTTGCATTGTTTCTGATAAGACACTTTTGTCTTTATCTTTGCTTTTCTGTATATAACATGTCCTTTTTCCTCTGGACACTTTTAAGATTTTCTCTTATTAGTAGTTTTGAGCAATTTGATTTTGATGTTCCTTTGTGTAGTTTTCTTTACCTTTTTGTGTTTGGGATTCATTAAACTTTTGGACCAATGTGTTCATAGTCTTAATCAAATTTGGAAAATTACTGTGCATTAATTCCTCAAATATTTTCTTGAATTTTTTCTTTTTGGAACTCAATTGCATGTATAATAGGCTGCTTAATCATCACTCAGGTCACTGATGATCTATTACTTTTTTTTAAATTATACTTTATCTTTTGTTTCATTATGTAAAGTTTCTATAGCTATGTCTTCTGGTTCACTAATGTTTTCTGCAATTTTCAATCTGCTATTAACTCCATCCACTTTATTTTTCATCTCCAACAGTTATTATCTCTAGAAGTTTGATTTCCATATCTCTACTTAACTTTGGGAGCATGTAGAATACAGCTATAATAGTTGCTTTAATGTTCTTGTCTGCTAATTTTAACATTTATGTCAGTTCTGGGTCAGTTGCAAATGATTGGTTTTGCTCTTTGTTATGTCTCATATTTTCTTTTTTTGCACACCTGTAATTGTTGGTTGGATATTACATATTGTGAATTTTATATTTTATAGTGTTATATATTTTATATTCTTATAAATATGCTTGAACTTTCTTCAAGAGTACAGATAAATTGTTCACAAATAGCTTGGTATCATTGTGTCTAGCTTTTAAGATTTGCTGGTGAGACAAAAGCAATGTTTAGTTTGGGTTTAATTAATACCAGCACAGAGGCAAGACCTTTCCAAGTACTCTAGTCAATGTCTCATGCATTGTTCTAAAGTTCTCAGTATGCTAATAGGAATAGTCCCTGTTTCCAATCCTGTGTAAGCACAAGTTACTATTCCTTCTATTTTGAGTGATTTGAAAATTTAAAGTGTATTTATCATATCCAAAATGATTAAAAGGGAAGTTTCTATGTTAACAAGTATGATTAAAAAAAAGTTCCCCACCTATTACCAGCCTGTCCTCTAACCCACACACTATTTATCTAAATAATCTAAGTTGTATATAAACCTAACAAACTCACAAATACATGTAAGTACACTCTGTTCTGTCTCCTCACCTGGATAAAAATACCTCAAAGAAATCTGGAAGCTCAGGTTCAAATGTAGAATTCTCAAAGTTCTCACAATTCATTGCAGGGATATATGGCTGAATGAGGACGACGAACGCTCAGTTCTTTGATTTTGCTTAATTGTTTTTCTTTTCCACTCCCAATCTTCTACCCGCTCTGTTCCAATTGTGGACTTGGTCCTATACCTTGAGAAGTTTCATGCACACTTGTTTGAATACAACCTACACCCAAATTATGTCAATATTCTCTGCGGACAATAATTCTTTGGTAACTCTTTAGAGGTGTCTATAACAAGGAATGCAATCTGTCCTTGGAAGATTGGGCCCAGGGAGTGGGGTTTTCAAGCCCCGGAAGCAGTGTTAGGACAATCTGGGCAAGAAATGCCAAGAGATGGTATAGAATGGTGGGTGTAGAGTGTGAATGGGCCCTGGCCCTGAAGACTGTTCATTCTTTATTTCACAATGACACCCTCTCGCTTGTATGTAAAATCATTATTTCCCATGATCAGTGTAAAACTGGTTTATATATTTTCTTTTAGAGTTTATATATCTTTGTATAACCCAGTGAGTACTAATATATTAGCTTAATATGAATAGTATATAATATTTCAACATTATATATACATATAGTATATATTATAAAACTTATATGCTTTTGTATAACCCAGTAAGTAATACTTATAGGACTTGTATGTTAAATTATTTCCCAATAATTTGCAAAATTAGCAATGTCTATAAAGACTGAATTAACATTTTTCTCTTTTTGATTGCTTTTTAGATATTTTCTACTAATTTATCAAATCAGCTGTATAGCCTATTCAATTCAATGTTCTTTAGTCTGCTTCCAAAGCTATCAGAAGCAAAACTGAAAGCGGAGTCCAAAATTAAAAATTAATAGTGGTTCATTGTTTACCAGGAGGAAGGAAGGTAACAGTGATGAAATATGATAATTAGGCACCGAATAACCAGAGACAGGAGTGAGGGGAGCTTCTCTTTCTGTCTGTGTGTATCATTCTGGAATAAAAAAAAAAAAAAATTCCAAGCAAGAGATTACTTTTACTCTGACACCAGCCTTCAAAGTTCTCTCTGCCTAAAAACATCTGACAATGTCCATTCTGCCTCTGGGGCCATGTATACGTCCTCACTTTTAAGACGCACTTAGGTTGAAACAACAATCATATAGAAGAATGGATTAATTCTTACAATATCAGAGCCCCAGGTGGAGATTCAAGTACACAGGAAACTTTTCCCATCCATCCCCCTGCTGATGGGTGCCAAGCACCACAGCAAGTCTTTATTCAGGGCCTCGATTCTTCATAAGTAAAGGGGGAGGTCTTGTCTCCAGCTATAAAATTCTGAGAATCTGTGACATCGTCATAGTGGGTCAACTGTTTCCAAGCCCAATATTTTACTGTCTCTCATAAACACAAGCTTAGCTTCCTTTTCCTCACTAAAAAAATCAATCATTTCTTCCTAAAGTATTTATTAGTTCCAGTATCACACTTACATAGCAATTTCAACTACAGTCTTAAATATAAGTAATTTCTGTTTTAGAGAGTGATGAGTTTCAGGGATTTTTACCTTTAATGAGAAAAACTGTAAAAGCTTCACCTTGATGACACGTGGACTTTTAGAGGTTCTCAGCTGCCACTGAAAACAAGAGAGATGGGAAGAGGGAGGCACTTCAGATACTTTCCATAAAGGAACCCAAACGGAGACTGTACAGGTTAAAGAGAGGCCAGTTGTATCGTTTGATTAGTTCTATTCTGAACCTAACTTCTCATTGAAGCAGGTATTAGGGACTTGTCTGAGTAGCTTACATTAAAAATATTCACTTTTTTTTTTGCTCTGAACGTCAAAGTATTGTCTCCTCTTTAACATTATACATTAGTCACATTATATAACCCTGTTTGGTATAGCAAGCATAGTCTGGTTTTCTCTTTTTCCTTAATTAGTCTTGTTTCATAAGCATTAGATTCCTTCTCCTCTGCTCCTCAAAAAGGTTGCCTAATGGTAAAGCATTTTAATCTTTTCTATTTAAGTAATGTGTGGCTTTAAGTTGAGCCTTCTGGCCTCTTTATTTATCGCTGCTGGACCCAGCTCTCCTTATTGCTAAGGTTTTCTAATGTTTCATTTTTCCATCTTCCTTAAAAATAACAACATTGCTCTATAAAGCAGCTAATATTCTCACTGGGCAAATGGAAAGAATCCCACATCACCCCAAAACACATTCTTCCCCATAGAAAGTGTAAAATGGACTCTAAGCAATGTTACACCTTTTCCCTATGAGTGATGTCCTTTAAATGTATTCTACCGCTTTCATATAGCCACCTGCCATTTTTGCTTTATGGCAGCCAGAAGGTTTAAAGGCATTGCTTTTAAATATCTTGAAAGTTTTCCATTGATAAGAAAAGGTAGTAAAAGCACTTTTAACTGAACAGTAACACACACATCACAAATCAGGCATTTTGATACCATCTAAGTTCACACCATGTGGTATAAGGAACTCCAATGATTGAGGTTTAGCTGGGATTCTGCACTGTGTAGAAGGAATGTGGGGAAATCAGGGTGGTTATGTTATTGACTAGGTTATGGATTGTGTTGTATGTGTATGTGTGCATGTGTAGTGGGGAGTGAGAATTAATTATATACAGAACATCTCAACATAGCTTATAGTATGATATTTAAAAAAATAAACCAGGAAAAATTATAAATGTTTGTTGATTAGATAATATTTCTCCCTCTAGGGTGATGGTACTTACTAGTTATTTATTTACAGTGTATTCTTGGAATGAGTTATTTTGCATTTCAAAAGGAGAACACTTTATCGTCTTCATTCTATTTTAGTTGGTCAAAAAGGTCACAGAAATAGATACCAACAAACTCTGAATGTCGAAATAGACCAGCAGCAAACATACCGTTTAAAAATCGAATAGAAGAGAACTGGATTTGAAATCAAAGACTGACCATTGATCAAGACTTTGCCTTTATTAGTCTAGGATTAGGGTTTACGCACATCTCATTTTCCTTCTGGGTCCGAATGCAGCATGAACTAAAATAAAATGCTGCCAGATTTGGAAGGCAGAGGAGAGGACCGATCATGTCTGTGCAGACAGTGAACTCTGCATCAGGCCTCTCGTGCTCTGGTGCTTTCTCCAAAGGGAAGAAAGTAAGTCTAGCAATTCTGACTGAGTTTAAAGACTTGAGAGTAAAGTTTCATCCAGTTTCGATAGTCATGATCAGTATAGATGTACTTTGTAGAAATATCTTAAAATAGGAAAAGAATTTGAGAAATATATGTGGGTTTGGTGGCGTTGATTACATCTGACTAAAATGTGAAGGTAAGTTGTTGTTTTTCTTCCTCTGATCCTTTCTGTTCTCCTTCATGGGTGCATGTAGAGAATAAAAGAAAATTCATTTAAACACTTTACAATATATGTCCAAGGATGGTGTGTCAAAATGTGTATTATACAGGGAGTTTATGGGCACAACTTGGAATAATATGTCATGACCCCAAAACAATAGAAATATTCCTTCTGATTTTCATAAAAATTTGATTTCCAGCAATTATACATTCGTATAATCAAGGTTATGTTGATCAAGAAGATGATGCCGAGGAGGTGGGGTATTCATTAAAGAATGTAATTTGCAGGAAAATTAAAATTCCTAATTTTAGATAGATGTCAAGTGCTTTGCTCTTCCTTACACACAATGGGGCAAAAAATAATGTCATAAATAGAGCACACTAATGTGGAAAGATTGAGGTATATTTTATCTATAGAGAAGGGACATTAATCTTTATCTTAAAAATGTTGTGTTGGCAAGTTTATATTTTTCCCTAGAATGTTTAGGGGAAAAGAGAAGTATCAACCACATTTTCTTTAAACACAGCCATAGGTCAGCTCTGCAAATGAGCAACTCCAATGTGAAAACACTTTCAAAGTTCTAAATGAGTTGTCCCTGCGGTAATAAAGAGGGGACATTTTACAGTATGACAGTATGTAAGACAGCATTGTCAGCTGTCGTTTATTTAAAGCACGAGGCCTGTAACAGGAAAATAATGACTTTAATAAAATTTACTATTGACTTTGTAGGCTAAAATCTTTCTGTCATCAGGAATACAGAAAAACAACCTGTCTGAAAACTCTTCAGTTAAATATATTCCTTTAATATTTCAAAGCAACTTGATTTTTTTTTTTAATATACATGCCACTTCAAAAGACACTGTAGTAGGGTGGAAATTAGTATTTTTAATAGAAAGCTGGTATTGCTTACATAAGGAAAAAATCGGTAATGACCTATGACACTGTCAACTGAAAGCAACATTTGAGGAAACTGCAAAAGCAGTTAATGCAATTCCTTGAAATGCTGTATAAAGCTGTGTCACAAATGAATGATTTATAAATTACCCAATGTCCTTCTCATCTGAAGGATATCTGTTAATCACGCAGTATAGCTTCTCCGTAAGAACGCCAAAGAGCTTGCTGGGTATACATGAAAATCTACAGCATGTTAGCGAGGTTGGGGTCATTTCTGAAAATTGGGGAAAGTGCGAAAACATATGGCCTGTTTTACTCTCCAGCCAATTTGATTAAATGCGATAGAGATTGCTTGTAGTGTGTAAGAGAGGTCATGCCCATTATATGAAAAGCTGAAGAAATTTCATTTCTTTAATGTTTTACATAGTTAAAATAAACTGTGGTAAAAAGTTTCCCAACAGTGTATGACAGCTCAATTTAGAGGTGAAGCCTTTTAATAAAGCCTCATGAAATGAATACTTTGGTTTATGCACTCTGTCTGTGTTTCCCGCTGGAGTGCTTAGCATTATGAAGCTGTGGTTCCTTGCTTTACTACTGCAGAAAAACATCATGAAAGGAGAGACCAGAGCTTTGTATCAGAAAATATCCAGAGTGAGTAGAAATGCTGATGGAGAAACCTTAATTTAGAGTTAAACTGCTTTCCTATTTGCTTTTAACATGCTATTGTAAAGTATATTGGCTTGAATTACGGGATATTATTTAAACAAAGGGAAAAATCTGCGGGGGGTTTTACACATTAACCTATAGCTTATTTAAGGGGAAATTATGAGCAGCAGAATTACATACTAGTAATCTTTCCTAAGCTTTAATAAAAACTTTAAACCAAAGCATGCTTTTCTGAATTAAGTATATATGCTGGCATTATTTGGAAGGAGAAGGCAATGGGAAGAATAAAAAGCAGTTCATTTGTATAAAGATTCTGGCACCAACTCTCCGTATGGAGACAGGATTCTTCTTTAGTACCATCTAAGATCTCAAAAACAATTCTTAGGGGACCTAGTATGGTGCCTTAAACCAATTAAATGGTCAATATATTCACATTAGCAAACATCACTCTTTTCAAGAGCAGTATGACTTTTGATCCTCTTTCCACTTGTGCTCTGGCTCACCGGGGAACTGTCTCCAATGTGAGGAAGGAGATCAGGGATGCGGGATCATTGTTCCACTGACCATTCCGACTCTACCTCTTCTACTCTTCCTCAGTCTCTGGCCTGACCGTAGCTACTGTAAGATTTCATTAGATATTTTATATTACAGACGTGAATGTAAAAGGAGTTTTGAGCAGGGTGTGCAAATATATGTAAATTGTATGGATGCTTATGTAATTATGGGTCCCCAGACTTCCTGGAGAAATATGGTCACCCTACAAAATGTATCAGTTGCTTTGAAATGGATGTTACAGTTGATAAGATACCATGTCCTGAGATATGTGACTCCTGTTCTCTGCTCGATTATTAACTTCCCAGTTGTACCACGTGGGAGCTAGTAGTATTCATGATTTGCTTTTTCTTGGAAAGTTTTTTTTTCCTAAATCCTCACCAGAGGATTTTTTTCCTTGATTTTTAGATAGAGTGGGAGGGGGAAGAGGGAGAGAAAGAGAGAGAGAGAGAGAGAGAGAGAGAGAGAGAGAGAGAGAAAGAGAGAGATGTGAGAGAGACACAGATTAGTTGCCTCCTGCACAACCTTGGCTGGGCCAGGGATTGAACCTGCAACCGAGGTACCTGCCCTTGACTGGGAATCGAACCCACGACTCTTCCATTCTCAGGCCAACGCTCTAACCACTTAGCAAACCGGCCAGAGCTCTTGGAAAGTTTTTAATGAATATAAATTAATACCAAACTACTATGAGGAAAACAACCATGTGTGCCTATTCTTAGCTACTCTGGCAATGTCAGGTGGACTGATTCTTAACTATGCCAACTTGTCTGGCAGACATGTAGGTAGTATATGAGGGGGTGCCTTTGGTCATAAATAGGATTGATACTATTAAGACAGTTGTCTGATGGAAATAAAAGGTAAATGTGTTGCTTTTCAAGGGTTTCAGGTCTTCAGTCTCTGGGACGCTAAAAGAGTAGGTTGAAAGCTTCTAAGGGTTGTCTTCAATTAGTCTCCCAAAATTTCTTGGTCCCAGATTTCCACTTAGGGTAAAAATAATGATGCTGCCCCCCAGTTAATCTCTAATTTGATTACTCCTCTCTATTTAAATATAATTGTACACTGGACCACTTGAAGCAACAACAAAAGAATTTCTAACTTGAGTACATGAATAACAACCAAGAGAAACCTTGCTTTGTTTATTCCTTCGACAAATAGAGAAATATTTATTGTGCTCTCGTTCTCAGGCACAGGTGAGAGCAATGACGAAAACAAAGCCCGGGCCCCAGACGAGCTTATTTTCTATTGAAGAAACAGACAATAAACAGATAAATAAGTTAGTACATGTTTCCAGGTAATGAAAATGCAGAGGGAAACATAAATAAAGCAGGATCAGGAAAACGGAGGGGGTGGGTAGAGGGCAGAGAGCAAAAGTTTAGAAAAAGAGCAAAGAAAGTTAGGTATGGTGCACTTACCCTCCACATGGGGCAATGGGATGGGGTGAGGGACACAAAGCTGCCATTGGATCCAACAGCTATTTCACTTGGTCAAAAAGAGAGACTAATAAACCCACCTCTAGGATCCTTTCAGTAAGCCCACCTTGTAGTAAAATCCCCAAACTACCAAGAGATCTGTCTATGCAAAAACAGGTTGGTTTTAAAATTAAAATTCAGACTAAACTAGTTAATTCATTTTCAATCTAATCTTTAATCATATAAAGTGGTTGGGTTATGAGGGGTATTGGCACATAAAAAGAATGGGATTTTATGAATATATATTATAGTTGTAGAGATAAATGGCCCTGACACAACACTCGAATGTTATTGTAATAGATTTTGCTAAAAAGAATACATTGCTAATCATATTACCAATCCATAACATTTAAATATTGAACAACCTGAAGCCCAGCTGCTTTGCAGTGATTAAAGGCAGAGGAGGGGACTGGGAGTCAGACCTCTGTTTAAGTCACCATTCTGGGAAAACGCATTTCATTTCCTCACTTTCACCCTCCAAAGGGCTCTGTATTGTGAAATAAGTCCTAGATACTGTGGATTCGGAGGAAAATACTCAGATTCACACTTTATATGTGTACCACATCTTTACCCTGGAAATATTTATAACTTGGGTTAAGTTTGGTTTGCATGCTTAACATGTTTACAGAAGAGAAAAGACTGTGTTCATTGTAACTCAAAAATACTTTTAAAATACTAGCAAGGCTTTGGGGAAACTAAGGCACTTGCCTACTTTCAGAAAAGCACATGACCAATGACTGAATGCAATCACTACTTGGTGTGGAGACAAAAGCAGAAAACTTCACTGTGGCGTCTCAGCCAATGTTGAGAAGAGCGAAATCATGATACTAAGAGGAAAATGAAACACTTTCCTGTACAAAATTTGTAACAATTAGGAAAATGTTATTTCTTTAATAGAAAAATAGTTTATTTCTATCTCATACATTTTTTTATGATGCAGATGGTGCCTATGTGTTTTGAATTACCTACTTTAATAGACAGTCATGCATTTTAGTATCCTCTGATATTTGTCTGTTTCATAAATAAAAAGTCATGAAATATATAGTCCAAACCTAAAAGTGTTTTTATAACACAAATAATAACAATAGTTAATATGTATTTGGTTAATTGTTAAGTAGGTTTTTAAAAATCTACATTGCCTTTATAAACCATTATTATCTCCACCTTTCAGATGAAGTAATGAGAGATGAGAAAGGTTAAATATTGTGTACTAGGTCACATAACCATAGTGAAAAGCATCACTGAGACTGGAACTAGATCTCCAACTTCAAATGATACTTTTAAACCAACAATTATGCTACTTTGGTCATATAAATTAGTAAGTTAGTATGAACATTTCCAAGTTAAATTTTCTTACCTTCCTTAGCAGTGAAGTTGGATTTTTCATAAATGAACAGCTGCCCTATTAATCTATATAAAATGCTTATCAGCCCTGGCCGGTTTGGCTCAGTGGTTGGAGCTCAGCCTGCGGACCAGAAAGTCCCGGGTTCGGTTCCTGCTAGGGGCACATACCAAAAACAAAAAACAAAAACAAAAAAAATGCTTATTATATTTTAGTCTAAATGTAAATATCTCAACTAGAAAGTATGCATACATTATTTATCACAAAACTATTAAAAAAAAAAAAAGATGGAAGCCTAGATCTTTTGATGGAGGTAGTAACTTCTACTAGGGGGCATTTTGGAAATTTGCAAGGGTGATTTTGTCACAATGATGTCAACAAGGGGGTAGTGCTGGCATTTGATGAGTGGAAACCAGTGTGCTACAGGCCTTGAAATGAGTAAGACAGACAAACACAATGAAGTCTTATAGCCTTACACTCTTCTCAAATTTTATATATATCATCAGAGGCCCATATAGGAAAAAAATATATATTTATAATTATCTGAGCTTACAATTTGTCACCATTTGACATGTGCATAGTTTTTACGTAGATTCAAATTTCTAGATACATAACTATTGTGAAAATCTATGAAAGATTTTACTTTATTTAGTTTAACATTTTATCAAGAATTGTTTGCCATATTTG
Source organism: Tadarida brasiliensis (assembly GCA_030848825.1). Taxonomy (NCBI): domain Eukaryota; kingdom Metazoa; phylum Chordata; class Mammalia; order Chiroptera; family Molossidae; genus Tadarida; species Tadarida brasiliensis. The sequence goes on along the minus strand of CM061263.1, from coordinate 31,793,631 downwards.
TAAATTACGTCACCTATGGCAACGACACTCATATTTAAGTCACTAGTCTTTATTTGTGCCATTCTTCTTTTGTAGCTGTCACATATAAACATGAAATAAAGATGAATTGAGGTTCCTTGAAACAGTATCATAAGAATATTAATAAATAACAGAAATACATGAAATGCAGGTAATGCATTAATAAGGATTATAAGCATGTATATAGTTCATGTTTATATATTCATTTATTGCTCAATGATTAGAAACATTGTGAAGATTATGTATTGGATTTATTTACTTATTCTTGTATGGCCAGAAGTTTCCGACTGTTATTCTGATACAGCCCATAGAGATTTTCCACACAACCATAGCTTCTTCTTATATTACTTTTCTTATTTCAGTCCATCCTCTGGCCCCTGTCACCCATCAAAGGCTAGGATTCTCAAGGTCTGTTCAAGTATTAGAGTCTGACTGTGTGTCTTGACGTGTGGTGGGAATTCAAGGTAAATTATATGCTCTGTGTGATCCTTCAAGATTATTCCATCCAGTTTTTAATATAGAGAATTCTTTTATAAGAACATCATACTTCTATATTTTAAAGGGATACTATATCTGCATAAATTAAGATTATTCACCACTTTCTATTATCATGGAAAAATAAACCTTGTTTGTTAGTATTTACCTGTTTTTTGTTTAATTCCAGTGAACACATGGGTGTTCTGCTCTTTTATTTTCCTTTGCTTCCTGCACAGAATAGCAATTTAAAATATCTATAATAAAAAAGGGATATTGGGTTGAATAAGGTAGAACCACTGAGCTAGACTCCAAAGCAAAAGAAAATAGGTAGTTAATATTTCAGGATCTTGTTATAAGGAAGAAGTTGAATTTCTGTGTTTTAATTGATGTGGACAAAATACAATGATGTGGACAAACACAATGTACACAATTGGTTCTAAATAAAGCTTGTGTAATATTCACAATTAACAGTCAATTTTATAGACGATATTGCATTTATGAGGTATTCTATTTTGTATTATTTGAGCATTCAGATAATTATAAGGCTCTATATTGTACATGCCAACAAATACATCACCAGTGGCATTTATAGCGTTTCAGGTATGTCTTCCACATTTTCTTATGATAGATATATATATATGAAAAATAATTCTTTTTAAAAATCAGATACTTGAGTTATAAAATACACAAGTATGCCATTTCTTAATTTTCAAATTTAGACTAGCTCTATTAAAACAGATATAACTTTAAAAATGGAAGCATATGAATATAGCAAGCAATTTTGCAACTGATAGCTGAGAAAGCACTAATCTATATAAATATATTTTCCTTTTTATCAATCTATGGGCTTCTGGAACCTAGTTATCACTCCAAACCGATAAAATTTGGATGACACTATTTGAGCAGTCTCAAATCTTTGACCCTGCCTTGGCATGCAGTTGAAGGATAAAGTTAGCTTTACTTTCCTTAAATGAACAGGAGCAGACTTTTTTCAATCCCCGCTCATTACCTCTCAAATCATTTTGAGCCAATTCATAGCCACTGCTTTGCTGTATATCACTCTAAATCACAGGTATAAAAAATAGTTTGGAGGGAAAATTTTTAAACGGTCTCGAAATGTCAGTTTCAAGGGGCGTTTAAAGAAAATTTAATCAACTTTCAACACATTGAACACCACCTTGGCATTAGACATCATAGATTTCCTTCTTACCTCCCAACTTCTGAGGCTTATTATTAAATACTTTCACAGGAGCAAGATCACAAAAACATTAGACTGCTTGCTTACAGGTATATCCGACTTAGTAAACTTAAAGGGACACTTCCACGGCTGGTAAAGCTGAAATTAGACCTATCGGCTTTATTCTGAAGCTTGGGCGTGCACAGTGTGCTATCTGATTCACTTTGCCTGCCAGCTTTGTTCTCTTGAGCCAGCAGGAGGGATTGACACTTAGCGAATCTTTCTCTTTTAACCCCGTGCTGCTTCTGACAGCTAAGCCGCACGAGTGGAGCCAGGCAGACAGTGAGGACCCTAGGTTTGTTATTTATGGGGAGCTGATTTGAAACTGGCAGTTTAGCCATGCACTCTGAGAGTATTTGTTCAAAATTAGGAGAATTGTCTAGATTATATGTAGGACTGGCTGCATAATTTGTGGGGCCCAGTACAAAGTGAACATTCTAGGCCCCTTGTTCAAAAATAAAGAATTTCAAGATGGTGATAGCAGAGCATTAAACCTACCAAAGGGCCTTCTAAACATGGTCTGTTTGTGCAGTCGGGAAGCTGGCTCTGATTATACAATTGCTCCTTGACCAATATTCACATGTATTTGCAGCAAAAAGAAGTGTCAATGTAGTTATACTAATAGCTTAGCAAGTAAATATATGTAAATAACTTCTGCTGAACTCTTCCTTATGTACAAACCAGGCCTCAGGCAAAGATTAAAAGTCTAAGAAAGTAGAAATTTTTATTATTTATTTCTTTATTGAATTTATTGGGGTGACATTGGTTAATAAAATTATATAGGCGTTAGGTATATAATTCTATAATACATCATCTGGATATTGTATTACGTGTTCACCAACCAAAGTCAACTTTCTGTCACCATTTATCCCCCCATACCCTCTTCTACCTACGCCCACCCCCCTTTGCCTCTTGAAATCATCATACAGTTGTTTCTATGAGATTTTATTATACTATTTTTTTTTTTGCTTAATTCCTTCACCTTTTTCACCCAGCTCCCCAATCCCTCTCTCTACTGACAGCTGTCAGTCTGTTCTCTGTATCTATGAGTTTGTTTCTATTCTGTTTGTTAGTTTATTTTGATCATTAGGTTCCACATGTAAGTGATATTATTTGGTATTTGTCTTTATCTGACTGGCTTATTTCATTTAGCATAATATTCTCCAGGTCCATCCATGCTTTCACAAAAGGTAAGATTTTCTTCCTTTTTACTGCCAAGTAGTATTTCATTGTGTAAATGTACCACAGCTTTTTTGTTCACTTATCTACTGATGGGCACTTGGACTGCTTCCAAATCTTGGCTATTGTAGATAGTGCTGCAATGAACATAGGGGTGCATATATTCTTAGTGTTTGGGGGGTTTTCAGATATATTGCCATATGTGGAATTGCTAGGTCATAAAGCAGTTCCATTTTTAATATTTTAGGAAACCATAGGATGTTCTCCACAGTGACTGCAGCAATCTGCATTACCACTAACAGTGTACAAGGGTTCCCTTTTCTCCACATCTTGGCCAAAACTTGTTGTTTGTTGATTTATTGATAATTGCCATTCTGACAGGTATAAAGTCATTGTGGTGTTAATTTGCATTTCTCCGATGATTAGTGATGCTGAGCATCTTTTCATACATCTATTGGCCATCTGTATGTCCTCTTTGGAGAAGTGACTATTCAGGTTCTTTGCCCATTTTTTAATTAGATTGTTTGTCTTTCTCATGTTGAGTTGTATAAGTTCTTTATAGATTTTGGAAATTTATCTCTTAACAGATGTATCACTGGTGAATATGTTCTCCCATTTAGTGGTTTTTTTTAATTTTATTTTGCTGATTATCTCCTTTACTGTGCAAAAACTTGTTTGTTTGATGTAGTCCCATTTGTTTAGATAGATCAGAAAAAAATATTGCTACAAGAAATGTTCAAGATTTCACTGCCTACGTTTTCTTCTATGATTTGTATGGTTTTGAGTCTAACATTTAATCCTTTAATTCATTTTGAGTTTATTCTTGTGCATGGGGTAAAAAGGCGGTCTAGTTTTATTTTTTGCACATATCTGTCCAATTGTTGAATAGACTGTCATTCCCCCATTGTATGTTCTTGCCTCCTTTGTCAATATTAATTAATCATAAAAGAGTGGGTTTATTTCTGTTCTATTGATCTCTATGTCTGTTTTTATGCCAGTACCATACTGTTTAGATTAATATGACTTTATAGTATATTTTAAAATAAATGATAGAAACCTTAATAAATTTTGTTATGAATTTTTTTAAAAAAATGAAGTAGTCTTTTTCTCATTTATGGATTATTTTTAAATCCTCTCCCTATCAAATTTAAAAACTGAGAGATTTCTAAAGATTATGACAAATTGATCAATTTTATTTTATTTATTTATTTATTTTGGGGGGGTTCCAAGGACCTGAACATTGGCTTTCTAGAATATCTGTAAACTAAATTCAGTCTTTCAATGTCTGATAAGCTGCATATTTACCAAAGCCAAATCATTCATGTAGTCATTCAGCATTCATTGATTATCTGCTATATAAAACACTTTAAACTTTTTTTGTAATCTCCATTTCTTGTAAAAATGTTCTCTTTTTAATAATCAAAAATAGTATTTCATACTCCCAAAGCAACAAGGTCACTGGAGAAAGTTGGCATTGAAAGAAATACACATTCTGAACTACCAAGCTAAATAGCGACAGACAAACTCATAGATAGAGAGCAGGCAGACAGCTCAGGGGAGGGGGCATGGAGGGATTGAGCAAAAACGAAAAAAAAAAGAGAGAGAGAGAATTCATGGACATGTTCAACAGTGTGGTGATTGCGGAGGTGGGGATGGGTGGAGGTGGAAGAGGACAGAGAAGATAAATGGTGATGAAAAAAATTAAATTAAATTAAAAAGGAAGAAAGAAAAAAAGAAATATATATTCTTAATCAAATTATAATTATATTAATTATAAACTATTAATATATTTCTATTTAAATGTTCCTGCTAGTCTCCACCTTTATAAGGAGTTGGAATGGGGTAAAATTCAGAAATTACAGTACATTAAAGCTAAGGTCACTTCTCACCCTATGGTTAAAAAAATGTGTTCTCTTCATTCAATAAAAGAAAACCACTGGCCCTGACTGGGTGGCCCAGTTGTTTGAAGTATTGTCTGGTACACCAAAAGGTTGCAGTTTTGATCCCCAGTGAGGGCACATAGGGAAGAAACTGATTGATGTTTCTCTCTCATATCAATGTTTCTCTCTCTCTCTCTCTCTCTCTCTCTCTCTCTCTCTCTCTCTCTTCCCCCCCCCTCAAATCAATAAATACATATCCTCTTGTGAGGATTTAAAAAAATATTTGAACACCAACTATACACAAAACATAGATAAAAGGCATAGAACCTGTCTAAATGAGAGTACAATTTTAGTGAGAGAATAGACAAAATCTTGGGGGAAATAGACTGTAATGTGAAATATGCCTGATAAAGACACAGACATGATTTCGTGACAGATGGAGGGCATTTAATTGATACTGAGATGTTAAGAAAAGCTTTATGGAGGGTACAATACTTAATCTGAGTTGTTACCTGTCTTGAAGGATGAGTATCCATCAGCCTAGGAGAAATGTGGAAAGGCATCCAGACAGAGAATGTAAAAGGTGCAAAGACACATGTGTATAAGGACCTGTTGCCATCCAGGGACTGAAAGCTTCATGTGCCTAGGGGCCTATGGGGCTATGGTAAAAACTAAGACTCTAGAAAAAGACAGAATGCAAAACATAAAGGGATTTCTGTGCCCTGTTAAGCAACTTGAACTTTATTTTGAAGGCTTAAGGGAGTCACTAATGGATTTATTAAATTTATTTCATCATGATTATAAAAATCAATATATGCTTATTTTAGAAAATTTAAAAATAAAACAATGCAAATGCCACTTCTAAATTTTAAACAGGGGATTGCCCTGATAATATTTGCATTTTAGAAAGAGTACACAAATTTAAAAGTATTGGGCATGAATTTGAACAAAACTGGAGTTAGGCAAATTATGCTTATGAATTTTTGGTTAAATTCTACACTGCTATAAAAAGACACTAAATTCAATGTTCTAAATGCAATAGAAGAGCTTTCCTTCTTAGATAGCAATCTAAAAGAAAGCATTTACCTAAGGCAGGAGATGGCCATCCTCCACAAAGTCATGCAGGAACCCAAATGATCACTGATGCATATTTTTCTATTTCCCAGCAGAAATGACAAACAGAGACTCTCAGAAAGAATAGATTTCTCTCTAAAGAGATCATACAGAATTTGTGCATTTTTTTTTTGCTCACAGATTATTGGATTGAACTTGGATTCATGGTTAGCCAGGCACTAAAGGAAAGTCTAAGACATATAGGTACTCATTGAATAGTTTTAAAACCAAGAGGGAAATGGGTACCAAGAGAAAATTTGTGTAGATAAGAAAGGACAATACAGTGAAACTGTGGGAGAAATAACAAGTGACTAAACTAAGGGAGTTGCACCAAGAATGTAGAAGAAGAAATATTCTTAGTAAGAAGAAAGGGAAGTTTCTGAATTGTGTGGGACTATCTATAAAGTTAGATAGCAACAGAAGGAATCTAATCATCAGGAGAAGGTAATGTATTCTATATAGTCTAATATGATTGAAGCATCAAATAAAGGTGTCAGACACTTTGGATGTAGGAATCTGGGCCTCAAAGAGAAGCCAGGGTTGGAAACACCCAGAGGAGAGTCATCAGAATGTGGGTGGTAACTGAAGCCAGGGATCTTGATGACTTGTCCTAATGAGTAGGATAAGAGGAAACAAAGCCCAGACCTAACACTAAAGATAAAAGCATAAAAGAAGGGTGAGAGAAAGGTACAAGAAGGGCCTACACAGAATATTGAGAAGAATGGCCAGAAAGGAAGGCCGAGTACACCTACCGATAAAGTTCCTCTACCAGAGAAGAAAGTAAGGTACATTTGAAGCAATAGGTGTTAAGTAAGAGAATTAGTGTGATGATGAAGAGCATAGGTTCTAGAGTCAGTGTTGTGGGTTTCATCCTTTTTTAAAAAAATTTTTTTTCTTTATTGATTTTAGAGAAAGAGGAAGGGAGAAGGAAAGAGAGATAGAAACATCGATGAGAGAGAATATTGATTGGCGGCCTCCTGCATGCTCCCCACTGGGGATCTGTCCCCCAACCTGGGCATGTGCCCTGACCAGGAATCAAACCAGTGGCCTCTTGGTGCGTGGGTCGACACTCTACCACTGAGCCACACTGGCTGGGCAGTTTGATCTCTTTTTTTTTTTTTTTTTTTTTACCATTTTCATGTTATATTGTCTTGAATATATTCTTAATTGTTTTTCATTTATTAAATCGACATATCTTTATTGAGTTCTTATTATGTACTGAGAACTGTGCAAAGCTCTAAGGATACCGTGATTTTAAAAAAGATGTAGTCTACACACCCTTTTGGAATTTACAGATTAATAGTGAGACAAAAGTTAAACAAATAACAACCATAAGACAAGTTTTACATGCATTACCTTATTTAATCTGTGTAACTATCCTATGATGTTAGTGCTCTTATTATCCTTATTTTACAATTGAAGAAAGTGGAACATAAAAAGGTTAACTAACTTGCCCAATTTCACATAGCTTATAGTGTCAGAGTCGGTGTTTTAATCCAAAATCTTTCCTGAATCTAATCCAAAGTCCTTCCCACAAAAATTATATAACATTTTACATAACACTCTGAGCTATATTAGACTATAAAAAATACTTAAGACTATTCATTATCACATCTCAATGGTTACATTGGGAAAATGAAGACTTGTTTGTTTAATATTATTTCATTCTCTGTTATAGGTAGGGTAGCTCCCTATCTATACCTAATACTGGACCAGGAGCTGAAAATACAACAATGAATGAGACATATATAATTTTCCTCAAGGAATGCCCAGTCCAGTTAGATACTATACATAAAAGACATTTATGAAGAAGCACCTAATAATCTGATTTTTAAAGCAGTCACTAGGCATTTTTACAATGTAGTTTTGTTTTTCTTGATAGGTAATACTGTAAAGACATCCAATAGAATTAAAGTGAATATAATCGAGAAAACCAGTAAGTAGAACAATGGTGTTCAAAAAATAAACTCTAGTCACCCAACAAATATATTTTTTGCGGATCTATTTTAAATAGGTATCTTGTTGTAGTCTGTTATAATTACTATTAAACAAGGAGATTAAGGTGGTGGTCTCGTCTCCATGAGCTCACAGTCAGCCATAGAGTTTGAAATAATAATCATGTAATGGAAGGAAATTTAAATTTATGGAAGCCAAATTTCAAAAATTAGAGCCAAATTGTTGGTTTGCATTATATGACTTGAGAAATTTTCTCTGATACAAACAGATCAAAAAGTTGTACATTTAATATTCAGACCCCCATCCACACACAAAATCTATTCCTTTCTTAGTTTTCAAAGTCATGGATTAAATAAGTAAGCATGTTACTACTGTCTTTAAGAGTTTTTTTTTAAAAATGACATATTTTACAGACTTTTTATTTTATTTTATTTATCTTAGAGAGGGGATGGGGAAAGAGAGAGAGGAAGAGAGAAAGATAGAGAGGTGAGAGAGAGAAACTTCGATCAGTTGCCTCCTGCACGAGCCCCAACTGGGGATCGAACCTGAAACCTGGATGTGTTCCCTGGCCAGGAATCTAACCCACCACCTTTTGGTGAACAGATGATGTTCCAACCATCCGAGCCACACCAGCCAGGGCCAGATTGTTTTCTTTGTACTTCCTATTCCTTCTCAGGACAGCACCCCTCCCTTCTTCCCCCTGACTATGCCCCAGTCTTCTGAGGAAATCCACCATAAAAGCAGAGTACAGTAAGGTAACAGACAGTGAGGTCAGATAAAGGCAAAAATAATAACAGTGAAAAGACAAGGAAGTTATAACAAAATTGTTGAAATATGTGTGTATTTTAATAATTTGGTAAGAATATATAAAATAAAAATTGTGTGATGTAATTTTTATTTTCAAAATCAAAGAAAATATGAAAGACCTTATTACATTCAATTCAACCCAACTCCACTTTATTTTCATTTTATAGGGATATTCACTTAATTCCCAGGACCATTCTACATATTCCAGGGAATGCAAAATTGGTGTATGATGTGTCGTCTGACTAGGAAAATAAAACTAATATAGAACAAATAGAGACTCGCACAAGTTTGGATATGATTAAGTATGGACACCCTCCAATAACACAATGAAGAGTTCAAAATTTGTACAATAAGCTAGGGCCTGTTGTAAGCCAACTATCTAGAAATTGAAGTTTATGTTGATTTGGGGCAACAGTGATCTCTTTTCACTAACAGGAATTAAAATGATAATATGCCTGGCAGTGTGGCTCAGTGGTTGAGCATCTACCCATGCACCAAGAGGTCGCTGTCAGGGCACATGCCCAGGTTGTGGGCCCGATCCCCAGTGGGGGGTGTGCAGGAAGCAGCCAATCGATGTTCTTTCTCATTGATGTTTCTGTCTCTCTCTCCCTTTTCCTTCTTCTCTCTCTAAAAATCAATAAAGAAAAAAAATTAAAGAATAAAGTAAAATAAAATGATAATGCTGCAATAAAATGGCTCCAAATATTTAACTCTAAAAGGACTTACTAAAAGTGACAATTCTCTAGTTTTCCACCCTATAAAAATCCTGCATAGCTTAGGTTTAAATAGTTTTTAATGTTTGGCTTTTTAAAACTGATTATGGAAAGGGACAAGATGGAGCTCTTGGTAAATATTTAATATTTCTATTAACTCTTTACAGAATCTTCTCTCGGTTAATAACTAATATTTAGTCAATCATCATGGATAGAACAAATCCTCCCCGCCAAAAGACCCTTAATGCAATTTCTAACTTGTCCTTTTAATTTAGGGGATGGGATGGTGTAGAACATTTTTTAAAAAGATGAACAGAGAATTAGGTTAAGGTTAATCCCTCTCTACCATAACAGACCTTCAGATCATAATTTTTCTCTCCTGTGGGTTAAACATCTCCAGGCTTTTGTTTTGTTGTTGGGTTTTGTTTACTATTTCTCATAGGAAATAGATGTAAAATCTTTGTGACTTTTATTGTCTGAATAGTAAAAACATAATTATTTGCTGATTGCTTACCTCCTGAAAATAATTTAAAATTTGTAACCCAAAATTGATGATCACCTCCAATTTTATCTCAAAATAACTAGTGGCTGTTTCTTCTCTTTCCCTCATGCGACTAAAGCTGCCTCTAAACAGTTTACAATTCTCCTGACATCTGTTTCACAGTTTTTTGTCCTCCTTCTTGGAATACACCTCTCTTCTCTTTGATGTTATCCTAGCCTGTCTATCTTTAAAGCACAGCTTACATCGTCTCCCACTTTACAAATATTTTCCTTATCATTTTTTGCTGGAAAAAAACTCGCTTCTCTTACTCCACTGATTTTATCATCATCTTTCCTTTAAAGCATCCCTCATGTTCTACCTTATTCCATAGCTATGATATACATATCCTATTTCTTTGAAGGGAGAAGAATGGAAACTCAGTCATAAATTAATGAAGAGTGAATACATAAGATTTATTTCAAGTTCACTTATCATTTTTGTCATCCTCTTCCAGAAACAATCAAGTTTGTTGATTTTTCTCTTTAAATTGTTATACCAAGAGTCCAACAAAAAAAATCTGAAAGCAAGGAGTCTGAAATGTTCTGTATTTTATAAATCTTCTAATTTAGCTAAAGATGTGCATATAAACATATACACATATATATACACACATATACATAGAAAGAGAGAGAGAGAAACTCTACACTAATAATTCATATGAATTTTTCAACCACCTAAGACTGCTTTTGTTCTTTTTAACATGTTTTGCTGTTAACCTTTATTTTCTATATTCCATACATGGCCTAACATAATGCCCTGAATATAATAAGAACCAAATCAACATTTGCCCAATTAAATTGTGCTGCTGAATATATTGACATAACTATATGAGTTGGTATTTATTTCTAGCAATTTCATCCCAAATTTGATCCCTTATTTCTGTCTTTTAAGATCATTTTTGGAATCCTGCAAATTTCAACCAATGTCTTAGCTCTTCCTCTCCACTTCAAGATATCTAAAAAATTGATTAGCATGCTATCATATATCCTCAAACAAGTCATTAGTAAAAATGCTGATATACCCGGTGATTTCCTGTTAAAGATATCCCTCTGGGGTGATAATGTATTCATAATCAGAGCTCTTGAAATGCAATCATTCCACCATCAAACTATTTGATTATCCTATTCATATATTCACTTCTTATTCACAATTTGGTTGCTGCTGGGAAGTTCAGTTTAGTCAGGGCTAACATTTCTCAAACCTTTTCCATTTGGATGAGAAGGAAAGAGGGCAAGTGACTAGCTCTTACTCATAGAATGAGTTTGGATGTAGCACACATGACTTCCGGGCTAAGGGGCTTAAGAAGCAGGTACCATTCCCTACTCTTTTTCCTCTTCAGCTAGCTTGATGTAAGCTAGCACACTGAAGTTAAAAGTTATTTGTTGAATCAAGATGAACCATAAATAGAAGGAACCCGATTCTCTGAAACATAAGAAGAGAGCTGAGAACTCAGAAAGAATAAATTCTGAATTTTACACAAGGAAGAAACAAGTTTCTATCATGTTTGAGCCAAAGGATATTTTTTTGGTTTATTATAGCAATTAGCATTATTCTACTCATATGGCTGTCCATGCAATTACCTTTCCCTATGCTTCTTCCTTACTGGCAGAGACCACCTCCCTCTCCAGAGGCTAAAAATTCTAGATCCTTACATTCCCAGTACTGCTTTGGAGCTTGAGCATGGGCATGTGACCAATTCTAGCCCCAAAGACCTAAAAGCGAGTTGAGTTGGAGCTTCTGAGAAATTTCCTGATGAAAAAATATCCCTTGAAGAGAGGTTACGGGACTTTTTGTTACAACAACCATCTTACTTCTCATGAAGAAAAGTCCAAGGCCAAAGGCCATGAAATGGCAAAGTAGAAGGTTGAAAGGAGCTTGGTTCCTTGAAGATGTCTCTAAGCCACAGAAATATCACTGTGTTTGAAGCCGTGTACCTTTCTCTCAGTCTAGTAATACTATCTATTAAAGCACAGATTAGTCTAACATGACTGTGTATTTAACGTTATATTTAATTGTGATTACCACTTCATCTTTTAAACTTTTTGTCAATATTTTTAATATAATTAGATCTAAATTTTTGTTCAAAATCAGTGTCAAGGTTATATGTGTACAGTTCATTAAACCCATCCTCTGTAAAAACTAGGATACATTTTAATGTATTCAATGACCATATGTCTACAGACCTGAAATTTATTCATTCAACTTTAGTTTTCTTCCTTCAAAATACTTTTCATTATGACCAGAGAGACCAGATAGATCTATAAGATCAATATATCACCAAAAAGAATCCAGTCTTATTCTAAGCCATGTGGAGTCACAGGATGCCTTAAATATTATTTACTATTGAATCACTTTGAGTTAGTGTTCAGTCCACTTTGCATAAGTACCAGGAATTTTCCTTCTAATTCACTCCTTCCTCCCTTGTCTACCCTTCCCTTCTTTGAATTCCACCTCCTTGTCCTATCTTTATTTTTGATGCCATTCCTCCTCTATTTACTAGAAAATCCCCTTTTCCTAAGATATTCACCTTTTCATAATAGACCATGTATAAGATAAACAAAACTATCCCATATTTAATATTGTTGGTCTCTCATAGTACAACCTTCCCCACAGGGCTAAAGATATACAAAGGAAAAAGAGAAGATAATAGCCCATGAATCCAGTTCTTTACAAGTCATTTTTATGTAATGCTATTATTATTACCCTTTTTTCTCTGCTTCTATAAAAACTTCTGAGACATGAGATCTATACAGAAGTTATTTGAGGGGGAGGAATACTCTAAAATAGTGGTTCTAACTAATTACATTTATTTCTTCATATATGCACAACTCAAAATTCTATACTAATTATTGTATAAGTGAATATTATATTTGAAAAGGGTCCTACCAACCTATAACCATTATCTACAATTATATTCAACAATTTGTAGTGGAGGGAGTAGCAATGATGTTTTCATTGAGAAAAATGCAGTATTTTAAGAAAAGTATTACTACTTTATATGCTGGTATGTTATAAAAATGTATCATGAATGTTATAGTTTAAAATATTATCAAAGCCCAGGCTGCTGTGGCTTAGTTGGTTGAAGTGTCATCCCATGCACTGGAAGATTGCTGGCTTGATTCCCAGTCAGGGCACATACCTAGGTTGCCAGTTCAATCTCCAGACTAGGGCATATACAGGAGGCAACTGATCAAGACAACTCACTCTCTCATTTCACATCAATGTTTCTCTCTCTCTCTCTCTCTCTCTCTCTCTCTCTCTCTCTCTCTCTCTCTCCCCTTCTTCCTTCTCTAAAAAATCAATTTAAAAAATATATTTCAAGCCATCAAAAACTAATCAGTTTAGTAAAAACTATCAAATAATATTGTGAATTTAAATTAAATTTCAGAATTTAAAATAGTTTTCCAAAATGTAACATATTTCTCTCATTTGCTAGATGTTTCAGAGGATATCAAGATTGATTAGACATAGTTCTTACCTTCTAGTGAATGAATTGGAGGTAAATAAATAAATATAATCAAGGGGAAGAAGAGTCAAACCACTGGAATGAGAATAATGCTTTGGGAGTAAAAAGCACTAAGAATTTTCAAACATGAGGGAGAAAGAGAAGTTAGAGGAGGCTTCACAGCCAAGGTAAACTTTGAACTAGATTTTAGAAGATAAATAAGATTTTTATAGGTTATTTTGATGAGAATGAAGTGTTATTTCAGGTGGAAGAAAGGGTGTGAAGACAGCCTTGAAACAGAAAAGTAAAATAGCAGAGTTGGGAAAGAGTGACTAGTCTTCTTGGAGGTGTGGAGAAAAATGTAACAGATCAGGTCACAGAGAGGTGTGACTATTATGTTTTGGAGGAGTAATTTTTTTATCTGTAGTTATTGGGGGTCCATTAAAGTTTGGGGGCCAGACCATAATGACTCTTCTAAGAGAATCTCTCTAACTACTATGCAGAGAAGCCAGGTGACACTATAATGCTACCATCACTGCCAGCAAAAGGGTTAATAAGAACTAAAACCATCAGTGGGAATTCAGAAATTTGCAGTTACTTATAGATGGAAATAACTGTCATTTTAGGAAGAATGGTTGATCTTGTAACTCCGTGTTTACTACAGTGTTGTGTGGATATGGAAATACAATTCTAAGAGTAAATTGTTATGAAATCACGTTATCCCAGAAAATAAACCACTGTGAGAAAAGGAAGGTGACTTCCTGTTAGTCACTCTGAACATTCCATTCCTTTTCATTATGCATATTTTTATTAATTTAATTACTACAGCTTTCTTTCTCTACCTTCATTTCCCATTTTTACATTTAATTTCAAATCCCAAGGAAAAAAATGCAAGGTTTTTTTGATACTTGGAAATGTAATAGAGTGAAAAATATATATCCATCAAAACACTGTAGGTCTTACCAAAGCATAATTTTATCTCATCAAAGAATTTATTATAGATACAAAAGACCCTTAACTTCAACCAACCATGATTGCTGAGCTGGGTCTTGTGCCAGTAAATGAGCTCTTAATAAGTACATGGGTTGAAAAAATAAAAATATCAAGGAAGCTTTCAACTCTTACCATGCAAATGAATTCCAAGGGACTGAGAGCCAAATTCTGTTTTCTCTCTACTCAAAATTTAATGTTAAAATTTAATTTCTCACTGCCTGTTTTTTAAATTATTAATTTTAGTTAAATAATAAAAAAGATATAAAAAGTGGGAACAATCTACAATATTGCCACACTAAGATGGTCAGAATCTAAAATTCTGGTCCTGGATTTAATGGTGAACAATTCTGCTGCAGATGGGAACCTGACTGCCTGGCAGTTAGTGTTCATTAATAGGGTCATCAGATCTCTAATGATTTTTTTTGTCAACTATGATTAGGAAGATTTTTGTTGAAAGAGTTTAAATGGACATTTTGGAGATTCATAGGCATTATCATTTATGTAGTCTATAAATAATTTTTTTAGTTCTACCTGTTTGGAATACCATCAGTTCTAGTTAGCCTATTGAATGAACTGTAATCTTACATTTTTTTTCTAACTAAAATCTGCTCAAATTCTCTTTCAGCCACTTAATAGTTAACCTTTTATAAATATTTATTTTATACACATTTTAATGTATCTGAGCCTCAGATTACCCAACTGTAAAATGAAACTCCAAAGGCCCATCTTTCTGGATAATTGACTGGATTTAATGAGATGATATAAGTAATGTGTGGACATTCATGAAAAAGTGGTGACCAGTCTTATGACATTTTACAATTCTCTTTATGCTTTAGATCAGCGATTTTCAACCGGTATGCCGCAGCACATGAATGTGCCACAGAATTTTTAAAACATGCAATACCTGACTATTTAGTCATGGGCACTGACCTTTTTTCTCTTAGGTTGCCAAATTAAAAAACGACAACAGCCAATACTACATCAATAGCCATCAGGTGAGAATGAATCAAAATTATGCTATTTTTTTTTTGTCAGATAGGCAAAAAATACAGATTTTATGGTGTGCCGCAGAATTTTAGTAGTTACTTTATGTGTGCCATAAGATGAAAACGGTTGAAAATTGCTGATCTAGGTGATCATTTTGGAAAGTATAAAAATGTCTAATCACTATGTTGCATACCTGAAACTAATATAATACTGTATGTCAACGATAGTTGAAAAATAAATTTTTAAAAAATTACATAGTCCTCTTACCTGAGGCCTGCTCCTCTACCACAAGAATTTCCCCAAAGTTATAAGTTTCTGTGCTACTTAAGGAGAGTTTAATGTATCACCTACCTACCTATTAATATTATAAGACCTTGATCAAACACCTCCTGCCTCCATTGAATAAACAGTAAAACTGGGGAAAAGATGTTTCTGTGCTCTGAGCACCCCACCAGACAAATGCACTTCTGGAAAACCTACCTGGGCTCTGGCTGGGAAGCCTGGCTGGGCTCCCTCTGGGAAAGAAGAAATGATATGCAATCTTCTGGAATCAAGATCTGAGGAGGAAAAGTTTTGTGTTTCCAGAGCCCTACATGAAACACTATGTCTGCAATAATAGTTACTATCACTCACTCCCGTTGTTAGGTCACCTGAGGGTTGCTCAATGAAACATTTAATTGGTCAACTTTGCTTTTATGTATAGGGAAAAGCATCAGCTTTGGAGTCAGGATACAGGACTCATACAATCAAGTCAAGATCAAAGGATACAGTATATGAAAACTACTTTACACAATGACTTACATTACGATGGTCACCACACCAATAACCATAAGCACTAGAAAACTTTCAAATATTGGTCTTGCTACCTACTAGATTTGTGATATTAAGCAAATTATTAAACCTTCTGAGCCTCAGTTTTTACTCTGTAAACTAAGATTAATAGCTACCTGAAATGTTGTTGAGAAAATATATCTGGCCTGGTTTTTGGTAATTACTCCATAGAATATAACTCCTATTAATTTATGATTCGAGTGAGGCAAAGGGAAGGTAGAGTTCCCCCTGGGATGAAGGAATCTGGTATAGATAATCATAGAACATTGTAAAAGTCAGTTTATCATTGAGGTATCAAAAAAGACAAGAGAAGAAAGAGAAAGATGGAAAATGAGAAAAAAAATCTACATTAACATACAGTATATAAAATACATTCCTTAATCAGCCATCCATATTTATTAGATTTTTAAAAAGCATCTAGTGCCTTAAAAGGTTTTTAAGAGCTGCGCTATTTTTAATAAAGTCTCATGTGAAGCACCAAATAAGCCCTTAAAAAGCCTGGAAGTGCTGTTCCATTCAATTTCTATCAATAAGAATTGCCCAGGTGTAATGTGCTTCACGCAGCGCACATCCAGGGAACCTGCCCACTGCATTCTTCACCGGTGAAGGCTATGAGGTGTCCTACCCGGGGAGCTGTCCCCAAGTGTGTTAGAAAAGATCAGAAAGCAAATATGGAAATCACTGGCATCTTTTGATTTTAAAATGTACCTTATTGTGCATTTCCCTGGTTGACATATGAATGAAGAAGTATCAAACAAAGCATTGAGTAAGATTTCATAAAAAGTACTATTTTCTTCCCAGATATAACACAAATAGCTAAGCTATTACTAGATTTTTATTTTATTTTATGATTTTAGGAGAGAAAATAGGTGAACTTTTGTAAGCGGACCAGTTTTTAAAATATAGTGTGATGTGGATATTTTTTTTTATAGACATTTGGTTTTTATTACAGAGAATTTGCTCACATATTAGAAATGCCTACTTTGTCTTTAACAGCCACGTTATAAGTGTGCACTGGATATGAGGGGTGTTTTATAATTAAAGATATATAGATATACTCAAACCCCAACTTAGGCTAAATGAATTTTCAAAAAGTTGTAAAGTACTGTGTTCAGATTCTGTTCTCTCCAATGGATTGATCTGAAAAACAACTAGGATTCCGTTTAGAATCTCCTGGCAGCAAGTGAGAGCAATGTCAAACCCACAGCTTTACTTTACTGAAGGTGCTCATAGGAGTCCAGTGGAAAGAACTGTGTGCCTGGTAGCAAGGGAGTGGTGGGAAGTCATATTTAGTTTACTAATGTGTCTTTGATTTTTTTGCCTAGTGTTGATGCTTAGTATTAAAAACCAGGACCTTGATCCAATTTTCCCCTCACCCTCTCGCTAATGGAAAAGAGCTATGAAAAACAGATAAAGTTAACAAGATGTTGCATAAAATCAAAGTGCATTTCAGTAATCCCAAGATATTCAATACATTCCATTTGCTTGTGCATTGGAATGGCTCAGTAAATTATGTTCCACTTGTAAATATTGAATTTTAATATCTAACTGCCAGCAGTGCAGAACAGTCTATATACATTAGACAACATTCTTGTCCTCTGGAAGCTTAAGTTTTGTAAAAACAAAACTAGTAATTTGTCTCCTTGATGGTTTTCTTGTTTTATATTTTATATAACATGGCAAGTGCCGTGCATTTATTAGCTGGGTATTGGAGCTGAGTTCCTCTATGCTTTTTATTGGATTGGACTAGATTTTTTGAGAAATTAGGATAAAAAAGCACATTAGGGTAAAAAGTGACTTTAGGGATTAAGAAAATTATATTAATAAGAGACAAATTCTGATATTTTAATGGCAAATAAACTATTGATAATAATTTAGACAATTTTTGCCAATGAAATTATAGTGGAGTTCTTGTTGTGTCCTATTCGTAAACTCAAGAAGCAGCTACCAACATGTCAGCAAAACACATGTCTTATTGAAATACTGACTAAATTATGAAAGCTGATTGTGCATTTAGTTCTTTACTAGGAATATTTTAGTGAGATGAAATGAAGGAGAATAAATGACTTGAAGATATGTCTGAAACTTCATTTTCATCTATTAAGACACCACCTATCTAGTCTTAAATCTGATATTACCAAAGCATAAATTGCTTGTTCTGGAAGGGGGAATTTTCAGAACATCGTGTGGCCTAAATGACAATAAAGTTCTCTTTATTCTCAAGTTATTGGTGATCCTGTGATATGCTTAGTTTTGGTTTTGGTATGTTTCATAGACTAAAGTTTTGGGTTTTTATTCCTTTGTTGATTAGAAGAAAATATATTTAAAGAAATACTACTTTTATTTTATCTCTTTAGAACTGCTTTTTGCCCCATCTTTTCTTTTTTCATTTTTATTTTTATATTTTCCTTTATTTTAATTTTTTTCTATCACCATTTATCCCCCCTTTAGCCTCTTTCACCTCCCCACCCCTGCAATCACCACACTGTTGTCCATGTCCAAGGGAAATAAAGGAAAAAAATAAACAAATGGGACTACATCAAACTAAAAAGTTTTTGCACAGCAAAGGAAACCATCAACAAATGAAAAGACAACCCACTGAGTGGGAGAACATATTCGCCAATACATCTGCTAAAGGATTAATATCCAAAATCTATAAAGAACCTATAAAACTCAATACCAAGAAAAGCAAACAATCCAATATAAAAATGGGCAAAGGACCTGAACAGACACTTGTCCAAAGAGGATATACAAAAGGCCAATGAACATATGAGAAGATGCCCCATCCATCTATCCTTTATGCCAATGCTTAAATTCCAACCCTCATTCAGCTCAATTTCTCACCTAATATTCCCCTTTATTTGGAAGAAGTTTTGTTTCTCTGGTTTATATAATTTTAGGCTGTCAGAATAAAGTAAGTGTCTGTAATCAGTGCACATCAGTGCATAAAATAAATGAGGGAATAGTCAAATTCATCTTCTAATTTCCTTAAGTTTTTGTTCTGCCCAAAATAATTTTTTATGATGCAACAATGCTTCCTAGAGATGATCATTGCTTCCCTCCCACACCACTTCTGGAAGGTCTGCTGCCAAAGCTCTGCTGAGAGGCAGGTGTCATGTTTTGTACTAGGATTGGTCAAAACAATATAACAAGAATGGCAAAAGTTTGAGTTGATGCCCTGGGAAGTCAACTTCCATTTGCAAATCTAAATTATGAAAAAATAAAAGGAAAAACTAAATAGAGAAGTTGGTCTTCAGAGGAAAATGAAATGGAAATGTGAAATCACTGACAGAGAGGGAAAAATAACCAGAGACAAAGGGGCAGAGTGTGTGCAGGGCTCTGAGACCATGGGAGAAGTGTAGGAAAAGGAGTTGTTTTCTTTCCTGATGACTTTTGTGTTCACATTCCAATATGTCTGTCCTTTTATTCAACTCCTTTTGACTTGAAGTAATTTGAGTCATTATTCCCTACCATTAAGAATAGACTTAACAAAAACAACTATAACAATGAAAACCTTAGATTCAGTGGTTCTCAACCTGTGGGTCGCGACCCCTTTGGGGGTCGAACAACCCTTTCACAGGGGTCTCCTAAGACATAACAGTAGCAAAATTACAGTTATGAAGTAGCAACAAAAATAATTTTATGTTTGGGGGTCACCACAACATGAGGAACTGTGTTAAAGGGTCACGGCATTAGGAAGGTTGAGAACCACTGCGGCTTAGAATGTTTAAGTTAAACTGGGAAGTCAGAAAGTCATAGAACCATTGATATCATCTTGTACAAACTTAAGATGTAGTGAGCAGAGGTTAAAAAAATATTATAATTGATTAAAATGACATGGTAAAAATGACACAAAAATGTATATAAGTGGTCTAATCTTTATGAAAAATCTCAGTGAATTTTACTGATATATTTTAGGGTAAGAATCAGCATGCCCATTTTACAGGCAAGGAAGTAGTTATTTGCCCAAGATTACATAGTTGATGTGTAGAACAATGAAAATCCTTTTTCTTCCTAATTAGAACTCTGTATAAGTAAGTTAATGAGAGTCGTGTTGACTATAGACTTCTGTATTCCTATAGCATACCATCCCTCAAACTCTAACCAAGCATATTGTAAATAATTTTAGCAAAATGCCACACATTTCTAGAAAACATTCCTATTTTTCACATCAATGCAAGAAAATAATGTTTTACCTTTTTAAATTGCTAAGTATTTTAGAGAAGTTTTTATGGGCTTAGGATGAATTTGACTAAATAGTAACTTTAAACTATGAACTCTATGATGAGAGGAACAAGTCTTATTCATATTTTCTATCCTCATAATCTGGCCCAGTGTCTGGCATAATTAATGTTCACTGAAGGCAGCAAAAAGGACATATATATTCATACAAACACACAATGATTTTTACTTTCAACCCAGTTTCCCATCTCTGTTTTTTAATTATTTTTTTCTGAGAATCATGATATTTATGTAATCAATATGATAATCTATTTATAGTCTAATTTTCCTTTGCATAAATCAAATATCTTAAAATATACAATTGTTATCATCCAAAATCCCTTGTTTCTTCTATATTTTAATTATTTTCTACCTGTCTGGCAAAGAATAGTCAGAATCAATGGTGTTGCCATCAGACTCTCCACTACAGCTCTTTGTCCACCTTGCTTAGATTAATCCCTTGAGAATTCATTGCACTGCTAAGAGTGTGTACATCTACCACATCCTCATATCTGCTTCCTTTATTGCTCTCATCAGTATCTAAAATTATCTTGTGTTTTCTTTTTTTGCATGTATATTGTATTGTATCATCTGTCTTCCTGACTAAAATAAAAATAGCAAGAGGGAATGTATTTTGTCTATCATATTAAACCCTGTACTCTAAGGACACTGGACATAGTAAATGCACAACAGACATATCTGGAAGGAAAGAAAGAAGGAAATAAGGAAGTATAAAAGGGAGAAAGGAACAATTTTTTAAAAGAAAAGGAATAATATACCTGCCCTAGGAGCCTTATTTTCTTTGTAAACTATTAACATTTATTCAAAGACTTAAAAAAAAAAAAAAAAAAGTAAGGTTAAGTGATTTTTTAATATGTATGATTGGCCAAAGCCCAGTTTCTTGCCAATATATGGTAACAAATTTTTCTCAAAATGTGCACCCCTATAGGGCTTTCCTATTAATAAGAGTACAAAATAGTTCACTCACTGAGCAGCATTAAAAAAGTAAATTTACATAGATACATTAGTATTAACAAAATGAAATTGGTTAGTCACCATCTAATCCTTTTTTGGACTTTTGAGAAACATAACAGAGACAGTAATATAGAATATTAGTAACTAATTAACTCTAATCTAACAAATTTGTTTTATGAATACTTTAATCAATACTTAATTATCTTTCCACATTGGTCTTTTTTTTAATCTACTATCATCATTTTTAAATATCCTTAGAATGATTCATTTTTTAAATGCTTTTACTTTTTACCAATTGAAAGAAAATCAAGTCAGAATGCTTATTAAGCACCTACTATATGCAAGAAGCTAAGTCAGGAAGATATTATCAGTATTTAAAACTGTAGTTAGTTCCCTACTTAGGAAATTTAGAACCATCTCCACAGTATGAATTAATCATAAGTGGCAAGTTAGTAGACAGTCAAGTGATATAGAATTTATGGTTTTAAGTTGGGAAGGAATGATCAGAATTAGAAATTTAAAAAGATAGATAGGAAGAGAAAAGTTCAAGTACTAGAAAACAGCAAAATCAGAAGCACAAATAAGAGAAAGTTCTAGATGTGGCCTTTGAACAGAGCATAGAGTAGTGGATGGGGAGTATTTGGAGACGAAATCAGTAATTGGGTTGCAGTTAGAATGAGGGAATCCGTAATGGTCAAGCTAAAGATCGTCACTGTAGGTGCTGGCTGGGTAGCTCCATTGGTTGGAGCGTTATCCAATTCACCAAGGTTTCAGGTTCATTCCCTGGTCAGGGCTCATACAAGTATTAACCAATGAATGCATAAGTAGGTGGAAAAACAACTCGAATTCTCTCAAATCAATCAATAAAAATCTTTTTAAAAAAAGATTGTAACTGTATACTATTGCATACATTTCAAATAACTTCATAAAATAAATGTTTACAATTCTAAACCATACTACATGAATGAAGAAGAGTAGACTGAAAATTTAGGTATAAGTCTTTAAATGACTTTCATTTCTCAAGAGTTCAAGAAAAAACACAACAAATACAAATAAAATAGAAAGTGAACACTATCTCCAATAGAAATAGTGCTTTGGATTTATACAGCACTTCACCATCTAAGAGCTGACAGCTATAATTAAGAAATATTCACTATGTGTAAGCCCCATACACTCGTGTTTATGCATGTGTGTATACATGTGCATATGACCATTTATCACTACAAAGTAGATGTTAGTTAGCAATGTATTCTAAGTATGCTAGAACATTTCTGAAACATACTAAATAAGAAGAAAAGAGCGAAGATATTGGTTAGCAAATTTTATATGTATACATCTATCAATATGAGTTTTAAAATTGGTTGTGGGAGAAGGAAAAAAGGAGAAAGATAAGTAATAAAATCATGCAGTAAGGAGGCTTGAACTGCTGCTCTGCTCCACCAACATGTACTTGGATCAGAATTTCACACCATCCCCTCTTCCCAAAACACACAGAGGGCTGTGGGTCTGTATACATGATTAATTACTGGCGACCGTAGGATGGCAAAGCTCTACATACCTAATGAAATGGGTAAAGTGAACTACGTTATGAAGGTTGATTATTGTTTGTCGTGTTAATGGAAGCTTTAAGTCAGACCAGTTAATTACAGTTTATGCAAGTCAGCTGCACATCTTTGGGTCCAATCTTTTGCCCCGGCATTTGTGAGATCATTCAAACTGTCCAACAGTTAAAATGAGTCTTGTCTAATTGACAGATGTTAACCCTTAGGGGACAAGGGTGTCCGTCTAAGCCTGAGTAAAAACACAATGAGGGGAACTCTCGGGGTTTACATTCTGGCAGTTGCCTCTTTCTCTAGACAAGTAACAAAAACAGCCTGTGTCTGGAGAATCTTACCACATAGATGATTGCATTTACGTGACAAGAGAGAGACAATAGAGAGAGTAAGTCAAGGAGAAAAGTATTTATAATGTGAGATCAGAAGCAGCAAAATGCTTGGGTTTTGTTCTCCAGGACAATTTCACTTCTTTTCTAACTTCTACAACTTAAATACTTAACATTATCCAACCTAGATCTTAATCCTCAGCAACCCTTTCAGGCTGCAGCTGCCTTACAGGAAGCTCCATGCAGATGTCCCAGAAAAAAAGTCGAACTTACGTGTGCAATGCCACACTTGGTTTCATCCTTTTGGGGTGCAGGGTTGGAGGGCAGTTTTTCTGTGTCTGTAGGTGGATACACTGAAGGACTCGCCACCCCTCACCCAAAGTTGAACCACAGAGTAATTTAAACTAATATTTATTTTTCCCTTTGCCACCTTCTATGACTTCCTACTCCTGTCAATTTTATCTCTTCAATTTAATATTTTCCCCCTCCATTTAATGTGTAAGTTTAATGTTCTTACTACAACAATACCCGTTTTCAAGAACTCTGCTTTCTGGAACCCTTCTTTGTCTCAGTCATGTGTACCCTTCTAATTTCATATTCTTTCTTCCACAGCCCAGAAGCCATGGCTGCAAGAATTCTTTTCATAGCATCCTCCCTCCATTGCCCACAAACATTCCTTTTATTTTTCTTATAAACCCCCAAACCAATCAATCTGATTGATCATTCACTTTGGATTATGCTGGAGGGATTTAATCAAATGGACTAATGCTGGAATAAATCCCTAAATCCAATACACTGGCTTGTCAATACTTTTATACTTTCACTATTATT
This sequence comes from Tadarida brasiliensis, assembly GCA_030848825.1. NCBI lineage: Eukaryota > Metazoa > Chordata > Mammalia > Chiroptera > Molossidae > Tadarida > Tadarida brasiliensis. Next base: position 31,769,545 of record CM061263.1, on the reverse strand, counting down.
TTCTGACTGCCCCCACCCTCCTTCTCTCCCTTCTCTTTCTCTGATTTGTGAATTTTACTATGCTTTGCAAGGCTTTGACACCATATCCTACCCCCTCATCAGAAGGAGGCCTTGCTTTTTAATCAACAATGAAAAAATATATATCTTTTTAACCAGAGGGTCCCTCAAGTTCCCACTCTCCTAGGAACTTATCTGCACACAATATCAAACTATTTCCCATTCTCTCTCGTTACATGAAACACTATTCCACCTCTTACTTATATAGTCGCATGGCTTTAAATACCATCTACAAAACGATCGCTCCAAACCTGCCATCTCCAAACTGAGCCTTTGATTTCCACTCCACTGTGCCCTCTGGCCCACTTGATCTTGATCCTCTCAGTAAACCACACCAAACTCAGAAACTGGCTTCAGTTCCTCTCCCTCGCTCCCCATCAATTCTTCAGTAGCCTCTGCATGTGCTGAATTCATTCATTTCTCTCCATCTAGAAGCCAGCACACTGACTCAGTGCACTATCACCTCTCACCTAGAATACTCTAATGACAATGACCTTCTGCCTCATTTTGCTGCTTTTATTGTGATTTCTTCTACTTCATTCTCCATGTGAAAACAAAAATGATATTGAAACTCAGACTTAAGATTAAGTCGCCTTTCAATGGACTTTCCATTGAACAAAAGCACGCTGTCTTTGATGGCGTATGAGGCATTATGTAATCAGGCCCCTACTTACCTTTCCCCTCACCATGAATTACCCCATTCACTTTTTCGAACTTACCAGGTTCTTTCCTGCCACAGAAACTTTGCATATTAAGAAATGTGCTGTGATTTTGTTAAATTAACATTTTTTAAGTAGAGCACAATATGCTGGGTGGTGAGTCATGATTCAACAATAAAGCACAAGAGAAATATGAAATAGAGAAGATTATTACTCATAGGTCCTGGAGGAAGTACATGGCACACACCTCAAAGGGCCAGATGGGAAGGTCAAGGCAGAGTGATGTCAGAGAGAGCAATAGGTTCCCAGGCTAAGACCAAATTGGTCAATTCAAACCAATAGAATGAAATTTTGGTAAGCCCCATAGAGGTCTTATCTAAAAAGCACACAGGGGGACCCTGGCCAGGTAGCACAGTTGGTTCGAGTATTGTCCCAGTATGCCAAGGTTGTTGTGGGTTTGATTCCCAGTCAGGGCACACAGAAGAATCAACCAATGAATGCATAAATAAGTGGAACAACAAATCAATGTCTCTCTCTGTCTCTCTCCCTTGTCTATCTCTAAAAAATTCAATATATTTTTTTAATTAAAATAAATAGAAAACACACAAGGGGAAGGTCCTGGGATATGGGAGAGACTTCTCATCTCAAGGGCTGTTGGGAAGTTATATAAGAAACTTGCATTTGCTTGTGAGTCTGTGGGCTGTTTTGTAGGGCATGCGCTTGCATGAGGGGCTAGTGTCAGTTTAAGGTCCTTGAAATCTGCTTGGCCTGAAAAATAGATGCCAAGGCAACAATACCATGGAGTAGCTTAGCTAAACCCTGGACAGATGTTTCTTCTGAGCATGGCTTCCCCTGCTCTTAACATACATTACTTGTTCTTTCTGTCTTTTCATATCTCAGCTTAAATGTCTCATCTTAGAGATTTTCCCTGATTACTCAGTCTCATTAGGCTTTTCCATCCATGTCCCATCCAGGTATTTTTTAAATTTTATTTTAGCACTTTGTTGCTTTTCTTCATAACACTCATCACCATTTTTTATAAGTTCTTTGGTTCTTTTGTCTGCACCTCATACTAACTATACTGCTCCATGAAGGCGAAGTTCATGTCTCTGTGGTTCTCTACTGTATCCCCTGAACCGAGCTCCATGCCTGGGACATGGTGGATGTTTTAATAAACGTCTGTTCCATTATTGACTGATTAAATTAATCCACAAAGCTAATCCCATCATCTGAGCTCCAGATATCACTTTCTTCATCTTTTGGGAGTTTGTTCCAATTGATAACCCCCCTCTTTTCTATCTTCAACTTCTGTTCATTAAAACTGTTATTTCTATCTGAGCAGACTTACCACATGGGCCCACCCCTGAAAAGGCTGCCTTGACTGATAGAGCCATCTCCCCAATTATAACGCTTATTAATGGACTCTTTTGGCTGGCATATTAAGCCATATTGTCCAAATAAAACACTACAGTAACAAAAAATATTTTTTTCTCCCTTATACCACTGTTCACTTTTATATCTCATTTTTCCAGAATCTAATAATTTCTTTCACACTTGAATGTCCCACTGGCCATTTAAATTTAAAATATCCAAAACCAAAATCCGACCCCAAATAACTTTTCTTCCTCTATTTCCTGTCTCCCTCTAACATTCAACCAATCTCCAAAAGTAAAAAAAATTAAATTATCTTGAATTGTTCTGTTTCATCAGCCAGCACTTTCCATTAATTGTTATCTGCTAAATACCTCCTCTCTGCACTGCTTTATAGATCAGCCCTCTCTATTTCTGCACTCAGTTTGCTTTCCATTTCAGCGTCTCTTTATTCCTACCCCTAAAAGAAAAAAAGTTTAATACAGAAACTTCTCACTTTATGTTTTTAATGGCTCTCCACTGCTTTAAAGATATGTGTCAAATCTTTACCTCGACCTACAAAATCATCTTTCATTATTTATCTCCTGTTCATTCTCTCACCTCATTTTCTGATCACTTCTCCATAAGAAGAACCCTTAACTCTGTCCAGGTGGCACCACCAGAAGTTCTCTGAAACCACTATGCTTAGTGCCCAACCCCCTGGTCAACCTGTGCAACTGGCAATCAAGATTCAGGTCAAATATCACATATTCTAGGAAACTGTCTCCAAATTCGGGTCCTTCTCATTCCTGGAAGTGCAGTTATTTGAATAACATATATTTACGGCAATTAAGTTCTTTTCTTGCTAGAATGTGGGTACTTAAAGGCCTTGAATATTTATTATCTTCACCGGCTTTGTTCACAACACTATCACACAGTAAGTACTCAATTAATGCTTGGCAATCTGATTAATAAATGAGTGAAAATGGCAGAGTAATTAAAATCTACTCCGTGCATGTTGAAGGTATGTTTGAATTAGAGGCTGGAACCTACTGTGAAGAGCCAGGGATGCTACAGGTAGGGCAGTCTAAGGAGAAGACAGGGAACTACACAGCAAGACAGACATGAACTGCAATCAATACCAGCTCGGCAAAGTACCACCCTACAGCACCTGACCTTGGGCAACAACCTCTCTAAGCTTCTGTTCCTAATCTATATGCCAGGGATAGTAATACTTTCTTTGTAGGCTTATCTAAGGCTTAAATAATGAAGTTTGTAAGCATTTAACACAGTTTCCGGCACATAGTAAAGATTCAATAACTGCAAAAGCAACTATTAGAAAACATCCCTGTGGTGCTGTCAGTCTGGTTAATATGTGTATTTCATCGCTCTCACAGTAGATGCATAACTAACATGAATAATGAGTGAATTATCAGCACCATAAAGACAAGGGTGCCGATGAACACTATTTGCTTTTCCATTGATCTATTTTACATGCTCTGTGTCAATCTCACCTCTTCGAAGAAATCTCACCGTTTAAATATCACTCTGCTCTGAGTGTTCCATTAATTCTCACTCCTTTCTCAGTTTTATAATCAAGTGATGGTGTGTAATTGTGACATTATCGCCATTTTAAATATTTTCTATACTTTCTCTGAATGTGTTTGTTAGTTTTCATTCCAAGACTTTTGTGATCCGGGTCCATTTCCTTAAACTCATTCATAGCCTACCTAATACCCAGTACAGCGTCTACACAAGTAGACATTAAATAGATTTGTCTTGGGTTAAAAAATTTAAATTAAAAATATAATTTAATGTCTCAGTTCATAATATGTTTAGAAATGTTTCTTATCTATGGACATTAATATGCATATGCATTTTATATCATTTTAATACATATAAAACATAAAATCATTTTCATGCTCAAGTCTTCTATGTGAGCAATTAAGTGGAAATTTTTATCCACATTTAAGTATACAATGTACTTAATTTATAATTAACTACTCAATCTCGTGAATAGTAATGAGCATTTTTAATATTTCAGGGAACACAAACATTAGAGAAAGAGAATATGCAGTAATTTATTTATGTGTTGTTGTTTTAAAAAAGAACAACCCACGGTCATTCTTAAGGAATGAGACAAGGGAACAACCCCAACACATAAATGTACAGAGTGATTATGTAGATTGCCTAGCCCTCAACAAACCTTTAATTTAACTGGGTTACTGGAAACGAGGCATGTCACACAGAACACTGACAAGACCATAGGGAACCTGGGGCAGGCAGATTGTTTAGGTGTGTCAGGGGACTGGATTGCACTAGTTACCTGCTCTCTGGAAAGTAGAGCAGATCTGGGGAATAATAAAGGGCAGACAGTGGGAGAGGGCATGGGGGTAGCCATGTTTCATTGAACCATTTACCCAGCCACTCTCTTCTGCCCTCAAGGAAGACAAACAAACAAACGACTTAAGATGCATTA
>CM061263.1:31685000-31760000 GCA_030848825.1 Tadarida brasiliensis | reverse complement strand
TGTTTACAAAGCCAGGTTTGCCAAAGAGAGACAAAAACCAAGGAAAATATAATGTCAAAAAGTAATTATCACAAACATAGTCACAATTAAATCTTTCACTAGACAATTTATGCTATATATCATTCTTGATATTAACTGGCTCTATTGCTGGGTCAGATGCTGGGATAAAAAATATAATAACACTATTGATGGTCATTGAAGATATGCAAGAAAGGCAAGTATGGTGAGAGTATGATATCTGAATATAGTTATTCATCCAACAAATATTTAATGACTGTGAAATATGTTCCAGACACTGTGGAAGATTAAGGATAAAGTGTGCAAGTCCCTGGTACTGGGGGTATGAGTCAAACATACATAAGACCTGAGTTGCAAAGAGCCAGCTGGAGGAGTAAAGGGGCCATAACTTGAGAGACTTTTATGCTAGTTAAAATGTTTATCCTTACAGTAATGAGGCACCATGAAATATTTTACAAGGGCCAATTTTTAAAAGATCACTCTAGTGCAAGTGTGAAGAAAGGGTGGAAGGAAAACAAGATCAGAAACACAAAGACCAGCTGGAAAAACATCATTTAGAGTAATTTCAGGAGGAATTAGAAGGTTATTTGAATCCTTTACTAAGTCACAGGGTCTGGAGTCCTACCTACTGTAGGATTGTAATGGCCTTCCACTCTATATTTCCAATCTGTTAAGCACAGCCTCCCCAGGGTCTATTTGCTTGGTCCTAGAATTCTTTTCAGCTCCCTCCAAGATGATACAAAAAATCTATGCCATTCTAAACAGTTGTTTGCTGGTAGACATTGGAAAACTACCTAAGTACCAATATATCTAGTGAAGTCCAGGGGTAGGGTGTCACAAATTTGCAAGAGTTTACAATAGGACATAAGAATATCATCCCATAAAAGTCACATGTTGCCAAGACAGGATGATTTATACCACAATTTTTGAAACTGTTAGTTTCTTGTGGTTGGCTTGGTTTTTGAAAAAGTAAACTCCTTTGAGGTAGGCCTGATGCATCAGATTACCTGCCTCAAATGTGTCATTTTAGCTGCATGAAGAAGAGACCAAAATCAATCAAGTTAATCCACGTCAGGCTGGTCTTTTTCTTATTTTCAGTTACTCTAAGATACCCCTTCCCCAAATGACCACCATTCATAAAATAATCCAGATTGCGATAACCAGTTACAGTGATTCCTCCAAGAGATAATGGTGAGCTGAATTAAGGCAGTGACAATGGGGATGACAATGATATAAAGGGTAACAAAATAGTATGGTTACTTGAATATATAATAGATATAGAGATATAGTAGAGAAAATGACTTATTCATATGTTCATTTAGTCATTCAACAAATAGTTACTGCATGCTGAAACATGAGTGCTTAAATACTGAGGTCAGAGGCAGTGCTGATGTTTGACATAGAATGGTGAAAAATCAGATGTGGTCTTTGCCCTTATGGACCTTATATTCTAGTGGGGGGAGTGGAGGTGGAGAAGAAGGGAGCATGAACTAAACAGCAAAATAACAATAAAATAATGATAATGGAATCATTTTAGTTATGCCAGGAGGGAAATTGATAGGGTGATGTAAACAAGACTCACTTGGAAAGAGGCTACTTTATAAAGTTGAGAACAGAGTGTCAGAGGAAATGATGTTGGAGCCGAAATCTGAAGGATGAGAAGGAGACATTCATGAAATGAGACAAAGGAAGAGTGTTCTAGGCATGTTTCAGAGATCCTGAAAAGGAAAATATCTTGGTATAACTGAAGAACAGAAAAGAGGTTGAGATGACTAGAATATAAGCAAGGAAAAACATAGTATGAAGTGATAACAAAAGCTCAAGGTGGAAAGAATCAGGAAGACCTTGCTAGTTTTATAGACCATAGTAAAGAGTTTGAGTTTTTTATAAGAGCAAAGCTTTTGGAGCAAGAATGTGACATAATTAATTTACCTTCTAAAAATGTCATTTTGACATCTGTATATAGATGCATTGGATGGGAGAAAAGCAGAAGCAGAGAGACAGGTTAGAAAACTCTTGCAGGAGATAAAGATTGTGGTAAGGACAGAGATAATATGCATTCAAGAGATACCTTAGTGTTAAATGGAATGGTCTGAGGTGTAAAGGGAAAAAAATAATTAAGCAGGATTGGTTTTTGCCATGTATTGAAGTAACAAAGACTAGAAAAGGAACCAGTGGAAAGCAAGATTCAAAGTTCTATTTGGGTCATATAGTTTGAAGTTCCCAACAGATATTATGTCTAGAAATCAGATAGGCAGTTGGTTATCTGAGACTGGAGAACAGAGAAGAGTTTGGTCTACAGGTAGAATTCAGGGAGTCATCAACGTGCAGAGAATACTTAAAGCCAAAGAGCCAATGAACCAGAAGGGCAGAAGCAGAGAAGTGGGCCCAGAATTGAGTCTCCGTGGACTTCTATATTCATCACTAGTATACCAGTAGCGGAAACTGCAGCATGGATTAAGCAGTGACCAGTGAAATCCTAGAGAGTGTGCTGTCAAGGAAATAGGAGTGGAGGGTGTTTCAAGAAAAATTCCAGAGTCAGAAATGTCTATTGTTGCTGAGGGATACAGAATAATGCATGGTAGCAAAGCTATTGTTTTGAGCCATTGGGTGATATCATTGGGTGGGCCAAATAATGATATCATTTGCTAAAGAGATGGAACAAAGAGGAGGAATAGATTTGGGCCAGGTTGAGCTTTTTGTTCCACGGTGCCACTCATGAAGACCTTATCCCCAAACCTGTCATTTATAATGTCCCTAATACTTCGTATTAAGCTCCATATTTATTTGGTGTAACTGAAACTTGAGAGCTGCTAAATGTCATGTTGTTGTTATTTATAAGTTAGAAAGAAACATACAGAGGTGACTATATCAGATGGAAGAGGCTGAATAGAAAGTAATCAGAAAGTTTTTGGTGGTTGGCAGGAGAGAGAAGAAAGTGAGAAGAAAGAAGCAATAAAAAAACAATGTATGGAACATTCATGATGTAACAAACACTGTCAAGTGCTTTTTATTTTTTTAAATTAAATCATGGAGAAATAAATATTAAAATTTTTACAAAATAAAAAACTATAACTCAGTAATGGTTCATGACACATAAATGCTAAGTAAGGAAACAGGAATTTGCTTCAAGATTTAGCTGAATCGAAATTCTGGACTCATTCTCTTCTGCGTTGCTGCCTAGTGTTACCAGCCCTTGCAGACAGAACTCAGCCACATGGTAGTGGAGAGCTTGGATGATTACCAGGAATAGTATGTGGATACTATTGGGACCGACGTACATTTTGCTGGCTGCCTTTGTCCCCAGGCTCCCCATTTGGCATCTTCCCTGGGTATATGCCTACCACTCCCACCCTAAGCACCTACTTCTCATCATTGTTATCATACTCTCTCAAAGTGTTACACACCTGCTCTGTGCCCCATCTCTTCAGACCATCTAAATAGACCTGTGCTGAGATAAGGACTCATTAACAAATTAGCTAGATGATAGTAGCTAAATTATCTCAATAGTGTGGGCTTTCATTATCTCATCTGTAGAGATAATTATTCCTACCGCATATTATTTGTCAATTTATCTATAAAAATCATTCACTATTCTGACTGCCACCTAGAAAGTATGCAATATATGTTTGAATGTGAAAATGTCAGAGAAGATATGGCTAACTTGCATAAATGAGTCCATGTTAACCTAAGAACACAAGAGTATGATACTAAGTGAAGAGAAATCTCATCAGGTCTCTCCATCTCTCAGGAAACATTTATGTTTTTCATGTCATATATTGATAGAATGAAACTATTTGAGGTCAAAGGTCATTATTTATAATGTATGTGTGTTCTCATAATGCCTAATACTTCACTGTGAAAAAAGTGTATTTTGATTTGTATTGACAGATCACTTCTGTAGAGTCCTTCTAGTTTAAAGTTATTGCACAGCTTTTGACCAGATGGAAGAGGATTAAATTTGATAAACTATAAGGACACAGAATTGGTTAGTAGTGCCTGAAGCCTTCCTGAGACTGTGCAGGTCATATCAGGCCGAAAAGCATCAACAAGAAGACATTTCGCAGTGCCCTGGGCCTTGGAGAAGCTCTTGTGATGCTCCTTGTGGCGACAGTCACAGTGGCTGAAACTGTCTTAGTTGCACTGAGTGTCCCCACGCATTGATGTAGCAACATGGGCTTCGTTTTTGGCATCAGCAGGTGTCACTTAGATGGTTTCTCTTTTAGAACCAATACAGAAAATCCATTCTAATGGAGGTTATTTTTTAAAGGCCATGCTTCAAATCATCTTAAGAATTGCAATAACCTGGCCTGGCTGGTGTGGCTCAGTAGTTGAGCATCGACCCATGCACCAAGAGGTTGCTGGTTCGATTCCTGTTCAGGGTACTTGCCCCGGTTGTGGGCCAAATCCCCAGTGGGGGGCATGCAGGAGGTGGTCAATCGATGTTCTCTCTCATTGATGTTTCTCTCTCTCTCTCTCCCTCTCCTTTTCTCTCTCTCTAAAATCAATAAAGAAAAAAAATTTTTAAAAAAATATTGCAATTAGAACGAGAATTGTGTTAGAACAAGGCACTGTACTTGGTTTTTGATTATCTGATAATCTAGAAAAATCACTTTCTTCCTTTTTGGTTTAATAAATGACCTTCAAAAGGCAGTTTGGTGAATTACCATGATGCTAAGTCATTATGGAAATATTAGATAGGAGGCACTCATGGTGTGCATTCAACAAATAATGCACATTGTCCTACCTGTACAGTGACTAAATTTACTAGGGAAAAAAAAAAAAAAAAAACTACCCTAGACAAAGTGCTCCCTGGACTTTTGGAACCTGTACATAGCCTACCTTGAGTTCATGTAATTGACTAGGGTGACTGGCAAGGAACAAGAGTGCCCCAGCATTTCAATGAAGAGCAATTTTAATTGTAAGCAAATGAAAAGTGACTATCTTTTTAAGATGACCATATAACTGACAGTCTTGAAATTCAGTTACAAATATTACTTAATTTCAAAGAGATTTAATTCTTAAAATGAGGAATGGTTCAATTTTTAAACGCCAAATCACTGCTAAACAGATGTTTCCAGCTGCATCTGAGGTACATTATCTGTGTGCTCTAACGACACAGAGAGCAAACAGTATGACGGTGTCCACGAGGGGTTTGAGGGGATGACACTGTAGGACTGAAGAAGACAGAAAGCTTGGCGCTGCCTCCTACTGTACGTGAGTCTTCCCTTTGCCAAGGAGAGATTTATACTTATACAGAGAGAAACTCTGTCCGAAAAAAATAAATAAAAAAGCCTCCATTTGAATTTATCTGTAAACTGCATTTGCTACATACGAAACGTTTAGTCTTATTTATATATTTATTCATCACTATTACATGTAGTTGTGATTCTAATCTGACCGTAAAATTCCCAAACCGAACTTCTGGGCTGATTAGAAATAACGACAGTGTGTTTATTAAAGTCAGCAAATCTGAGATTCAAAAAGACACTTTACTAAAGGGTCAGGATTTTATATTAAGAAAGAATGTCTGAAAGCATGGAAGAAATGCTACTCTTTGGGTAAAAATATTCTATTGCTGTGAAAATCAGATATTAATAATTCATTTTTCATAGAATCTGCACTTCTGGCTCTTGGAAAGGCATAATAGTTTGAAAGGCCTACTAGGGTGAGAAGGAGCATAATGTGCCTACCTGAGGCACACTTTCAAGTCCACTGACCCCTCTGTACCAGGGTGCAGAAAGCAACCCTTGAAACATGGTACAAAATTTCCTCCTATTTAAAATCACTCTGAATTAATGTTTTCTATAACCTCCAACTTTAGAAGAGCCCATATTGAATTAATAAATAAAGAAGACTGTGCAGGGTTTGAAGAGTGTACTTCAGAGACTGTGTAAAAGAAAAAGAGGAAGACATTCAGGGTATTTTCCACCTATTAGTTCCAATTATTTAACAGTCAAAAATATAAATTAATTATTATGATGGGCATTTGGGCTCAAAGATGAATTAGACCTAAGAAGACTTAATCCCTGGCCTGGGAAAGCTCACCCTCTGGGAGAGGGGATAATCACATAAGAGTTCATTGCAATCTAGTAATCTAAGGAGGGAGAGAGGTGCACAGGGTAGTATTTGAACACATAAGGCAGGAAGTTACCCCAACTTTGCCATGCCAGGAAAAGATTGTCTGTGCTGAGTTTTGGTCAATGACTAAGAATTCATCAGGAAATGGTGGTATGTTCTGAAAAATGTTTGACCTTCAGAAACATGATCTATGCAAAGACTGTTTAAGCAAAATCACTGAAAGAAAAAGCAGTGTGCTGTTTGAGGAAACAAAAAGATTTTTGAAAGCATAAAACATCAGGCAGAGTGTGACTAAAAATGGGACAGGAGATGTAAGCACAGACCACATGTTGGGGAATTTTACATGACATGTTAAGGAGCTTGGATTTTATCTTGTAGGTATGGGAAGCCACTGATTGTGAGTAATTGAGTGATGAGATTCCAGCAAAGTAGAGGCAGAAATATAAGATACCATTTTGTCAAGACATACCATTAATATATTAAAATACAGGTCATAGTTCAGTAATCCTCAGCTTCTCTGTGAATAACACTGAAATTATAGACCAATATTTATGGAATAAATGTTGCCTGACACTCATGCTGTGCTTGCGAATCTGCAGAAGAAAACAAATGACAGTTAAGAAACAGGTCGGTAAAAGTTTAAGATGATGTATTATTATGCAGATAATTTCTAAAAATTGGGGTAAGATAATAAATGTGATCAGAGTTCTATAGGAGTTGAGAGAAGTCAGAGCAATTAGAAAGAAAATCTTCTGCAGTGAAACTTGAACTCCTCTTATAAATGTACGCAAACACATAATCTCTCCATTTCTGTTAGAGAGTGTGATGGCCACCAAATGTTCTGTGTCCTCTCCTGTGTTTCTCAGCCCCCTTGCCATTAGGGAAGTCTCTGTGACTAGTTTTGCCATGGAACACAGCATAGTGGTGATGCAGGTCACTTCCTGGCTCGGGCAGTACAAAGCTTATGTGTGATTCCCCGATTCCTTCTTGCCCTGCCATGGACTCAGGCAATGTTTCAGAAGGTTGAGTCCTGGGTATCTGAGTGACTACATAAAGCAGAGCTCTTTACCCTGAAATCACAAAACTTACACGTTGCATAAATCAAAATAAACCTAGTCTGTCCAAATGAATACCCCATTGCTTCTTATTCTTTCCTTTCCTATTTTATTCCTTGCCTAGTTTTTGGGTGATAAGGGACTACTGTGTTCTTTCTTCTGCATTTCAAACTTTTCCTATGTGAGTAACACTAGTTTTGGAAAAGAAAGGCATAATTCCAAAACTAAAACAACAGCAAAAAGGCAAAGACAAAAGTGCCATAACCAAACTAAACTTTGGAAAAATATTGAAAAAAACATATATTGAAATGCTAGCGGTAGTTTTATCTGGGAAGGACTTGAGTGATTATTTTATCTTACTTTAATTTAACATGTTTTCCAGTTTTTAAAATAAGCCTGAATTATTTTTATAGGAAAAAATATATAAAATCCTTCTAAAATTAAATTTAAATAATAATTTGGAACCTTGCCAGAAATTGGTTCCCGTGAATACCAAATAGAAGGGAAATAATAAAGAAGCAGATGAGAGTCAACTGTTTTAGATTCAAAACACATGGGTGGATTTTTATTTTCAAGGCTATCCTAACATCTGCAATTCTTTTTTCCCTCCATTCTTTAGAGAACATGATCAAATACAATATTGTAATATCAAGTTATAATTATTTTACAGTTCAAAATAAAATATTTAAGCTATTTCTTAGTAGTAAAGATTCCTTAGATACTGTTCTGCCTAAAGTATGTTTAAATGTACTGAAAAGTGAAACATTAGTCTTGTTCATTTATTGGCTTCATTTTGCTTTTCTCCAATAATTTTTTTTCCTATATCACACTCAAAATCATTCCCATAGAACCTTATATTTGGTTAGAAATCTTTGATATTTAAATTATTCGCTGCTCTCTGGAAGCTAATATTCAAAGAAAAATATATATCACATCAAATAACTTCACCTATACATTTATCATTTGAACATATTTGTTGAATTTTTTAAGTGGTTTTGTTTTTCTAAGTTTTGCAGATATGATAAAAATATTGTGAAAAAAACAAATTAGTGTACAAGGTTATGATGGAAGGTTGATTGCTTATCTGTTGAGATATTCTAATGAAATCTTTTGCAATTTAATCCTCCAAAACTTAAATTTTCAGATTTCAGTTTGAATTAATGGGTTACTAAAACTGAAGACAACCTGTGTAGAAGAAAAAATTTGAACATGTATAAGATCTGAAGGACCTAGAGTTGATTAACTTAACAAATATCTTTGCTGAAAATACCAAGGATATTTTAGGCAATATGATGAGCATAACATTTTAAGTACAGCTTTGACGTAGATTCTCTCTATTCTTCAATGTTAGAATTACCTAAAATTTCAAATTTTTAAGACTTTGATCCTTAAAGCTGGTGAGGGTGGAAACCAGGCTGTAATTTACAAATAAAACAACACTTTGCTCATTGATCTGATTTGTTTTGATTCATAGTATTCGGTTTACTTTTCTCTAATAACATGAAAGCAGAACAGGTGATGTTTATGTTTACTAAAATAGAGCATGTGTTTCAAAAGAAATTGTGAAACCCTGCTTTATAGTCTTAAATAAAATTCTGCCTTATAATAAGCCAATGAGATTAAGTAGTATTCTAGTCCATATTATCTCTACAAGAGATCTGTGAGTGAAAAGTCCAAATAGATCTTGTAAAGTTATGGAAAATCTAGGCAGACCCAGCCAGAACAAAAATATCTTCATGTTTAAGAAACAAAGACCATATAACAGGGATTCCATCATTGCCTGACTCTTGTTGATTATCTCATTTATATTTGTCATTTTTACAAAAAAAAAAAAGTATATGTGCCCAGCCGGTGTGTCTCAGTGGTTGAGCGTCCACCCATGCACCAAGAGGTCGCTGGTTGAATTCCCGGTCAGGGCACTTGCCCAGGTTGTGGGCCTGATCCCCAGTGGGGGGTATGCAGGAGGTGGCCAATCAATGTTCTCTCTCATCAATGTTTCTATTTCTCTTTCCCTTTCTCTTCCTCTCTCTCTGAAAATCAATAAAGAAAAAAAAATTTTTTTAAGTATATGTTAAAAAGATGTCAAAGCCTATTTCTCTATTTTAAATAGTTTAGTTGAGGAAAATGCATAGCCCACCGCATTTCTGGTGAAAGCTGTCTATTATATTATTACTCAAGATTTCATCAAATCTCTGTTGTGGACTAGGCATCATGATGGAAACAGTAAGTAAGAGAAGAGCAAGTGAGGTAGAATGTGGCTACAGAATCGATCTTAAATCTCTGGATCATCTTCTCCAACCGTATATTCCTATCTTTCTCGTTGTTTCACTCCTCTATAGACCATGAGTTCAGGAATCAGACTACCTGTCTTAAGTCCTCTTTTCTCTACTTCTCATCCGTGTGGCATTAGCAAGTTATTTGACCTCTCTGAACCTCACTTATAAAATTTCAGTATCAATAATATCAACGTCATAAACCTGTATGAGGATTAAATGAGATAATACAAGTAAATTACTTGGAACAGGACTTGGCATATATAAACACTCAATAAATGTTTGCTATCATCATTATTACTATTACAAATTTTAATGTCATCAAAACAGACACTTCTTTGTTTCCATTAGCCATTTCATGACATTCTTTATTCTATCCTTTATTATGTATTTAAATTTCTGATTAAACATTAGAGCCATAAAGATCAATAAGACACACTGATACATACCGGGTACATAGCCTGTACCCCTTTAACAACTTCTCCCATTTTTCTCATGAGGAGTCGTCATCATCAGTTATTTGTTCTTCTGCAATTCTATCTCTTCAAAATCAGTTATGGATTAGTTTTACTATCTACTTTTATCTCTTGAGCAGACAAGCATTGTGGATGTTGCCCTTACAGAATTATGGTTTCCAGATGCCTATGCTATCATCATCTATTTCAAAGATTTACCACTTAACTTAAGGAACCCACCCTCAGCTAACGGTTTTGCCTATTTCATGGAAAAAATAATAATACAGAACATGAGCTAAGGCTCTGCTCATCCTCTAACAGCAAAGGACATACTGGTGTCTACACACATCTTTATCTCTTTTCTGCTGTCTCTGAGAGTGTCTCCCCAACAAAACCAATACTGCCATCAGAGCTTTGGAGATCAATCCTTCCCATCTCCTTCCAGACCTCATAGAAAAGTATAACTTTTATTTTTCCTTCTCTTATCTTTATAATGTCTAATACCTTTAAACTCCATCCCTTATTTCCTCCTTTAAAATCCATTCTTCCAAATACTGCTCTCACTTGAGTCCTCTATTATACCCAACATAATTGAAGGAAGTATAAAATTGCCTACCTTTCATATTCGCTCACCCACTGAAGTCTAGCTTCACATCAAACCAATTTGCCTGAAACTATTCTTCTAAATGCCAGATTCAATGTGGCGGGATGGGGTGGGGAGGTGGAGTTCAATTCTTAGCGTTCAATGCTGCCTCTGCCTCATCCTTATATCCTTCTGCTTATAAAACATGGATCATTGCTGATTTTCATCCAGCCATTTTTACAGCTACGTCTCACCTGCTTCTCTTCACCTTAAACCTGTGTTTTCTAGTTCCTCAGTCTTCTCCTTTTTGCACTGAGCAAACTCCCAACACAGTTGCACAGTGTGCACTTTCCACATGCACTGCTTCATTATCCTTTTGCCTCCAGTTCGACCCATCAAGACCACTGGCCAGCACTCACTCACATTGTGATGTTACATTCAGAGGTGAACTTGGCCAGGCGTCAGCAAAACAAGGCTGCTTTTAGCAAATGCCTGGATAGCTCACCTTATTAGAAAAGAAATGTATGGCTGATTCCACGTTCCTTAAACATACACTTGACTTGTAGGCTTCAAGCGCTAACTACTTACAGGGAAACTAATACAAAAAGAGTAGAGGGAAAAAAACAGCCATTTCCTTTAAGTAAAATGTGCAAGGTAAGATTTGATCACACATAAGCATTCAGAGTTTAGTGATTTCAGGCTCCAAATAAATGACTAATTTTTGCTGGCAAATGGAATTGAATTATTAAATTATCATACTGGTGTTGGGCATTTGCAATGGAAGAGAAAGGAAACCGTTTATTTATTTTTTTTTCCCTCAAGGCCATATTATATTTGATTGTTTCCTGCTTAATAGCTGCACCTGCTGGTAAGGACAAAGGATGCACTGTAACTTGATTTTGTAAATAACTTACTGCACGAGGCCGAGACTTTGTGCCGTATCTAATGGGCATGTTGCCTCCTTCTCTTTTGATTGCTTTCTTTTTTTATATCATTTAAAAAGAAAAGGTTTGTACTGTTGTGTGTACTAGCTTAAATCTATTTTTGTTACTGCTGAAAATTATTTCTGTTGTCATCTCAACCATTGTCAGCCAACTGTCGGTAAGGTTTGTTCTCAGAATTTAGGGTGAGTTTGCTAAGTGAAGCTGTCAGCCTGCTCAAATACAGAGTCAACTTTATTATTTTCTGTGTTAAAGAAATGTAGTCATTCTTTCAGCGAAATTTGTCTAGGAATAAAAGGAGCAGTTTCATAAATGAATAATAAAACCAGAATAATTTGTGATCAACAAAATAAATTTTAAATACAACATCTCAGGAATAAAATTGAAAGCAATTCCTTGATGTTTGACATATAAGGATTCCAAGATTTTAAAATAGGAAAAAATGCTTAGAAAATATGAATAACTCATAACATTTGTTCTTTTTTTGCCTTCTTAAATCATTAATAGAGTTGGGACCCCAGAACCTTGAGAGTATCTTTTACATCTTTATGTTACATTAAGTGCTCAGTTTGGAGACCTGAAGAATTGTCTAGTTAATCAGGTATTTGAAGAAAGGGTCCTTACCATACTTAAATGATGAATACCACTGAATTTTGCATTATAATTTTCAAGTGAATTCTGAATTCTTTTATTCTTTGTGTTCATATTTAAAGACATTATAATAATTTTTTTTTTAGTTAATCCTCACCTGAGGACATTTTCTATTGATTTTAGATAGAGTGGAAAGGAGGAAAGGAGGGGGAGAAAGAAGTGGGGAGCGAGAGAGAGAAAGAGAGAAACATTGATGTGAGAGAGACAAATCGATTGGCTGCCTCCTGCACGACCAGGCCAGGGCTGGGGATTGAACCTGCAACCCAGGTAGGTGCCCTTGACCAGGAATCGAACCCGAGACCCTTTGGTCCGCGGACTGACATTCTAATCTCTGAGCCAAACCGGCCAGTGCTATAATAATTATTTTTAATTGACCCTTTTTTTTGTTTCAAAAAATTACAGTGTTAGCAAGAAAAAATGGATTGTGAAAGCTAAATTCACCTATCTTTGTTATTGCTTTTTAAGTGATCCCTTAAGGAGGCAGTGAGGGGACCATAAGAATCCATATACTGAAAGTTGGGTAGAGGATTCATGCCATGTCACCATGATCTGGACAAAACATGGTTCCTGTGGTCCTGATGGCAAAAATATATCCTCAGTTACTATTTAGTGAGAGCTTACTCTCTATGCCACCCACCAACATGCATGTTCATGGATGTGTCATGCATGTGAATATGTATGTCAAAGCCAGAACAAATCTTAGGAACCATTTCTCTAATTCTCAGTATGTGCCTTCTGCTCACTTCTTAATAATTTATTTTCACTATTATGGCTAAATCTAGAAAACATCATCATGATAGTCATGGACCCTAGGAACTTTTGTCTTCATGGGCTCCTTCCTCCATAAAACAAAATATTCAGTTATCTTTTACAACTGCATTGGCATAAAGACAAATATTAATAGTGTATAGTAAGACTTTTTTTCACTAAAAGTTCATTTTTTCTGATTAAAAAAAGATTAAAATATGTCTGTGGGTCCCTAAAATTATTCCGAGTCCCAGGCACTGTACCTACAGTGCCTAGTGAATCAGATGGCCCTGGATACCTATGGATTCAATGCTTATTGACTGCCAAATCCATCCCTCTTACCTTGAAAACTCTTACTTAACTCCCTGGATTGAGAACTGCCAGTAGAAACTTTCTACTTACTTCTGTTACCATTACTTTAGATTCTCAAAACCAAATTCACAATTACCCCTAAATTAGATCCACACTTGATTTTTATATTTTCATCATTGGTCTCATCTCTTCCCCATTCTTCCAGAAGTAGGAATTCAGAAGTAATCTTTGCTTTTCAACATATTTTATATTGAGCCTTCAATATGAATGAGCTATCTTTTCTTTCCTCTGCACACATTTCCACCACCACCCTTCCCAGATTCAATAGTTTCCACATAAAGTATTAAAACCCTGAAATATAGGGTTTCTAAGGGGTTTTCTGATCTCTTTTCTATTATAGCTATTCTGCATATAGATGCTAGCTTAATTTTTTTAAAACAATTTTTCATTGACTTTTAGAGAGAGAGGAAGGGAGACAGAGAGAGAGAAACATCAATGTGAGAGCAGAACATCAATCGGCAGCCTCCTTCACACCCTCTACCAGAGATCAAGCCAGCAACTGGGACATGTTCTCTGACCAGGAATTGAACCAGCAACCTTTCGGTGCTTGGGACAAGGCCCAAACAACTGAAACATACGGGTCAGGGCTAGGTTAATTTTCCTAAAATTCTTATCATGGCACCATTGATTGTGTAAAAACCTCTAGGGTAAATAATTTAACTATTTCTAATTTATAACCCTAATTTCTCATTTATGACCTGAACTCATTAACTTATTTCTCTCAACTCCCCAGATGAATTCTTCACTGGGCTGTGGTACTCTCCTGGCCATCTCTCACCTTAATCACACTCATCCCACCTTATTCCTTTGCATTAGGCTGTTCTTTCCCCTCACTTACCACCAAAAACCTACACAATTCAGATCCAGATTTAGTCCTGGACCCTCCATAAGGTCATTTCTAAGTACTGCATTTTATCTGATCCCATCCTTCTCTAACTCCTAACGCATTTTTAAAGTATACTATCACTACCTATATTAGCATAGTATATATATATGTGTGCTCATTTTCTAAATGTCATGTTTATCTTTTGTTTCCTCTTATATTTTTTGTGTTTCTACAGTATCTGGAATATTACTAGTTATAATGACAGGGAGTTAATATTTACGAGCACAATATTAATAAAAAAGTAATTACATTTAAAAAAATGGTTGTCCAAGATATTTGTAGACTATAAAGTTAATATGTGAAATGGAAGTAATATTCTTAGCATTGGTTTAAAAATTTATTTTATAAATGTAGATGTGTTTGTTTGTTTTTTAATCTATCAGGACATATTTGTGGTAGTATCAACTAATAACCAGGAATTTATTAGTCATGTTTGATAGAAACACAACTCAGATTATGGGGACATGGAAATCAACAAGTCCTCTTCTCTCACACCCACAAAGGTTCCACTCTAGTGAATGGAGACACACAATGCCAGATGTACTAACTTCTGTGAAGGAAATAAGATGGACTGAGGTCACAAACAGTAAATGGGAAGTATAGGAATTCATTTAGACTTAATGAGCCTGTAAGTTCTCTCCATGTAGACAACTCAAATAAGATCTAAATGATGAAAAAAGGAGGTGGGATGAGGAAAGCGATATGAATATCTGGGGAAAGGAAGGTATAGATTAAGAGAACCAAAAGCACAAAGTCTCTGAAGCAAGAATAATCTTGGCATGATAGATAATCAGGAAGATCACACTGTGCTGTGATCATGTGTCTACTCCTGAACCTTACTCCATGAGTTGGGCTGTTCTGATGGATCACCAAGTGCCATGTGCTTACTGCTGGGACAGGGAACTAGGGTTCTTAATTAACAACTCTATCAGAACCACATACAGTGAGATGAGTCTTCTCAGAGGGAAAGAATGTAAGAGATGCAAAAGAACAAATGCCACTGCACATTTTGAAAAACAATTTGATAAAAGCCAATGACATCTGAGTTCAGGATTACAAATATGAAATAGAAACTCAATCTTCATACAATTTCCATTTATATCCCTATGTGTCATTCAAACTTTGGTAAATAACTGAAAATTATTCCTCATGAAAATTGCTCATTAATAATCTGGTTGTCTTTTCAGAAGA
This sequence comes from Tadarida brasiliensis, assembly GCA_030848825.1. Taxonomy (NCBI): domain Eukaryota; kingdom Metazoa; phylum Chordata; class Mammalia; order Chiroptera; family Molossidae; genus Tadarida; species Tadarida brasiliensis. Next base: position 31,744,747 of record CM061263.1, on the reverse strand, counting down.
ATAATGCATTAAAGTTTTGTGTGCTTTTTTCTCTTTGGATTCCAGTTCTGTTCAGTGTATCATGCTGGCAGGCCTATTTACTTCCTCATCTTGGAGTTTTCCAGCCACAGAAAGATGATACAGAAACTCCTCTGTTACTGAGACAGCCTAAGATAATGAGTAAGAGGTACACATGGTTTAGGTTCAGTTCTGCCTCTTATTATATATGTGGCCTTGGATCTCTCTTTGCCTCATTTCTGTCATTGTTACAATAATAGAAATAATAATACTTATACCTCAAAAAGTTTGTTATGAAGATTAAATGAGCTAATAGGCGTAAAGAATTTAGGGCAATACTTGGCACCAGGTAAGGAGCCAATAAATATTAATTACTATTATAATTATTACTGATTTGAAAAAAAATTTCTAGAAAATGTAAAGCTTCATATAAAATGTAAATCCCCCCCAAAATGTTGTCAAATATATGGTATTGCTTTGAGGTGATTAACATGATGGTATTCTAATGTATTTTCACTTTTTATAAACCAATCAAAGCAGATTTAACTTCACCTACAATACCCAAACTCATTGTTGTGGTGAAAATAAAATATAGAGTAATACTTAACTGATTTGAAGTACATAAAAATAACTGCAAATGAGGATCAAATCTAAAGTATTAATGGGAAGTTTAATATTGCATTTGCTATTACACACAGTAATTTAGAAAATAGTACCAGAGCTTCTATACCAGAATGTGAATGGTACAGTCTGTTGATGGCATAAAAGAAGAGAAGCTAAAAACGTGTTACAATGTAATCAAATGTATTTTATTAAACCGTAAGTTGTCAATTCTACCATTACACCATATATTTTTGTCTCTTTTATGAGTTTATTGGGATTTCTTTTTATTTAAAAAACAGATAACATTTTAAAACTATATGTGGCACACCAATAATGCCTTGACCACATTCCTTCCTCACAATATGTTAAAATTTTAACCAGTGTATCCCAATAAAAGATAATCTTCTAATTTACTAATCAAATTTCTTTCTTTAGAAAGCTTTTACCTAAACACAGCTTTTGACCTATGCTTATGAGAATATCATTTCTTATTGATTCTTAAGTTGATTCACTCATTTGTTTCTATACAGCCTTAAAACATATCAGTTCATTTGGTACAAACTAGATTTTTGATGAATAAATGAGGAGAATAAAAATATTCTTAAAGTAGTAAGATCACTGGCTAGTTCTTGTTCTGATTGTTGTGCCAAAAGAGGGCAGAGTGGAGAGGAAATAAATATTAAGGGTTTTCAATGTCACCTGTTTTAGATATATACCATAAGATTTTATCTCCTGTCCAGCTTATCAAGTCGATGTCATTACCCCCCTTTTTAGATGAGAAAAACTGAGGCTTAAACGAAAGTTGTGCCAAAGCCAACAGCTCATATATAGTTGAGCCACTATTTATACCTGGTTCTGTACAAATCCAAACCCATTTCTGTGATACCACATTGTGATCTTTCCTTGTAACTAATGACATTATGTGTTAATATCACTATTTTACCACCAATCTTTACTTTCAACATTGATTACAATGTAGAAGAGATTAAATATATGTGTAAAACTTTATTTTCTATGTATTTTTGTACTTACAACCCAGAATATTGAAGAAATAAGTCTTCTGTACCAGTAAAATTGGTCTCCAATCCTTTTTTATTTCAATTTTAATTTTTTAATATTTCATTATTATACCCTACTGTCATTCTCTCAACTCCTTTGCTCCCACTAAATGAATAAATAAACAAACAAATAAAGAAAAAATTAGGTTTACAGTAATGTCTGGGATCCTTGACTTTTTACTAATATTGACAAGGCACAGAATTGAACTTTAAATTTGTGTTTCCAAATAAACATCTAGTTATAAGGACTACATTGAAAGGAAACTAATGAAATTCCAAGGTGCTCTGGGGTGGCTGTTTTATTCTGATCGGTGGTAGATTGCACTATTGACCAAATGTCAGACACGGAGCGATACAATGATTGAATAAAAGTGTATACATAATCGGAGCAGAGAACTTTGCCAGGACCTGCTTCATCGCCTTTCTCATAATACTGAAGGAAGTTCTTTTTTTTTTTCCCTCCTCTCTGAGTGCAAATAAATTTTTTCTTTCTGGGCCCCCCTCCTCCTTTTATTGGTGCCCCCAGATAAAATAATGCAAGGTGCCTTAGCCAGAGACGCTGATGAAATATTTTCAGCCTAGATATTAATCTGTTATCAGTTCTGTAAGTGTGAAATGTGATGAAGATGACAAAGAATCATGCTCTGCAGGCCTCAAGTAATTTGCACCAAAGATATTTAGATCTATCTTTGGACACTGCCGATCAGTTATTATGGGAGGGGAAAAGCCCTTGGGGAGTCTACCTTGAAACATATTTCAAATGCCAGGGGAGTTGCATGAAAATTGGGTAATGAATGAAACTCTGATTGCAGAAAAATCACTTTGGAATGTGACTGCTGCAGCACACTGCTGCTCTGTGTAAACCTTAGATGCTTAACAACAGGGACTGAGTAGTGTGGATTCCATGATGCCTTCTGATACTACTTCCACCGTCACTCCTCTTGCACCATTCAGTTGGGAATGGATAAATATTTGTCATACAACCTGATGGTGATATTTTTTTTCTTTAGCTGAAAATATGACCATGGTGTGTTCATAATGTATGAGAGCCTGTAGACAACTTATGGTAAGTTCAGCAAAGAAATGTTATCTTCTTTATCTCTACAACTCTGCATCAATCAAACATTGTTTCTTAAGCTCCAATAGGTATTTCTGAATGCCTACAAACTTAACCAAACCAAGTTCTAGACAAGACTGGGCTTCACTTTTCTAATAATCAAACTGGGATCAAGAGACATTACAAATGCTTCTTTTTGGGAAACTTATCTGAAATAGCTAGATGTGATTTGCAATGGTAATCAGCATGGTGGAGATGCCAATGTACTCATTCTTAGTTTTAACTCAGGAATTGAGCTTAAGACAAAAGACCCATGGTTGTTTATGTCACATAGGCCCTTACCAAGAATATAAGTATAGGATCATGACTCTTAATGTAACTATACGGAGACATCATGTTAATTTAACTTATGGAAAGGAGTCTGTCTGTATAAACTCATCAGATTCTGATGTTCAGAGTGAAATTTTAAAAATCTGTTTAATAATGGAAATGTACTCATGAAAATACTTAGGTTTATAAGGTTTAAGAAATGTCTCATTTTTGAAGTCTGCCCCTGAGTGGAATTGATCATTGTACCCCATGTAATTATGCATATGTTATTCTCACAACCCCTAACAGAATTTCTTCAAATATTTATTTAAATAACTGCTTATGCTTCTTTGAGTGTAACCTCTACAGGAGTAGGAAGTCTTCACTAGAGCCTTGGACATAATAAATGCCTACCAAGTGTTTGTAGAATGAGCATATTAATCAAAGGAAGAAGGAATATATAAGTTAAGGCAAATGGGGTATGTGTAGGAAAGTCACCAATCAAGAAAAAAATAGGCTTTTCCTTTGGCTTTGTTCACATACTAGAAATAGCAAAAATGGAAAAGGAAGATACTCTAAAATAATTTTCATTTGTTGTACAATCAAAGGTTGGAATAAAAACTCCTGAAAGTAAAAGTGCTGGATTCTTTCCAACTACACCAGAAGGTCATCAACAAGGTGACATCAGAACCAAAGAGATGTATTTATTCCAGGCTTTGGGGTGGATAAGGCAATTGGAAGCTGGAGAAGTGAATTTCATAATGAAAGCCACTTGACCTTCAAAGTTGTGTTTTAAGTCACTTCATTTCTTCATTTTCAAAATGGCGCACATACAATTACCAGCTACACTAATGGCACCAATCATTTCCAAAGTTATTTCAAAGTAATTAAGTTTGCCATTACCTTACCTGAAATATCTTTCCAGGTAAACATAGTATGCTGGATACAAAATCATCAAGAAAATTATTGTATAATTTCATTATTTTAAACCTGTGTTTCAAATTAAAATTTGTTTTTGCTTTTGTTATTTTTTTCCTATAAGTAGATTATTTTCTTCATACTTTTTCTTAGGTATAATCACATATTTTTTAAAATAAAACTACTATGCAACAATTACAGAATAAAATGCTTAAACAAAATAGACATAATAGTTTTTAAAATATTTAATTATTGTGTATATTTGTTCCTGATAACTTACTTTATGATAAAATTGCTGATTATTTTTTGTTTCCTAAAACAAACAGAAAGTCTTAATGGCTATCACCTTGAATTATGCCTCCAACTAGGTACAAGTTCTCATGTGGCAAGTGTTGATTTAGTTTATCTACCAGCATGAACAATAGATCCAGTCATTAAGGCCTACCTATTTTAAAAGCAGTTTTTAAACTTTTAAATCCCTACTTAGATGATCTCTGAAAAAATGCTGTCTACACGCTGAGGAAATAAAATGCAGAAATGTTCACATTCATGAGACAATATGGCTTTGACTGAATGCTGTAAAATGAAATCTGCTCTTTCAGTTTTTCTTTTCAAAAGACAAATTACATAAATAATACATTTGGATCTTGCAATACCAAACAAGCACAATAGCTACTTTACAGCTTTCATCAAAATGAAGGCCATCTTTTTTCATTTTATTATGGAACCATTAATACAATATCATCAACTCTGATTGGCTGTGAGGTTCCAGACTTAAGGCATCTTGCCAGATGTCAATGGAGGTGCTAATATCACTGGGATATGGGATGGCGCCAGCCCAATGACTGGTGAGCTGATCAAATCTGAAAAAACAAATTTAATCTAAAATTTTCAAATTTGGGGCACAGCATTTTCTCAGGAAAACTCAGATATCTAACTTCCTAATACTCCCCAAATACACATGAGAATTTCTTAAGAAACAAAAGTAATAGAAGTTTTACATATAGATTACCTTCCTCACTAAGTTTTTGGAATGTCTTGGATATACTTTTATACAAATTAACCTTTTAACCAGTCTATCATAGGCATTAAAACAAACAAACAAAAACCAAATATTTAATTAAGTTTATTTTTCTACCTATTTTTGATTCAAACATGAAAGATTTGTTGGGGGAAGAATAAACGTAATGGTAATGGTAAAAACAAGAATTTATAATTATTCCTGGATTTAAATTACTCTTTCTGTGTTGTCTCTGTCCCTTGACAACAGATAATTGAGAACTGGCTGTAATTGATATAATAAGGTTTTCTTAAGGCCAATAGACCACAGTTAAACATTACCTTCTAGGTAGAAAGAGCACATGGCAGATAACCACAAAATAGAGGTTCAAAGGGATATACTAACTTGGAATAACTACAGTGCCATAAAAAGAATTTAAAGAAAATTCAAAACAACCCACGGAAAACAGCCTTATATTACATGGATTTAACACATCATTATTTAATTTCTTATACAGAGGAATTAAACAAGGTAGTATAACCTGTGATATTTCTTTCATTCTTGTTGATGTTTTAAAAGAAAATTCAGTTTGTCTCTTCTATGAAAGTGATTTTTAAAGGCCTTCTATATAATTAAATCTACTTTTCATTTTATCCTAGGACATAAAAATATTTAGAATGCATTAAAACATATTCCAAGTCAATAAGAATGAAATAAAAACTGTCAATTGACTTGACATGAACAAATATGTACTTTGAGACTTCACTACATTATATTTTTGTGTAAATATTACTAGTACAGTTTCCCACTCCAGACTGCTACTTACTGACTGCATGACCCTGACCAAGTCACTTAATTTGTCAGTGACTCAGTTTTCTGTTCTTTAAAGTGGGAATGTTTATAGAACCTTCTTCATAGGGTTCTTGTGAGGTTTAAATGATAAACTACATGTAAAATATTCAGAGGAATGCCTGGCATATAATAAATATTCAAAAAGTGTTTGTTGTTTTTACTACCCAACAGCACTTCAAATGATATAAGAGCAAAAGTAAATTAAGAACTAAAAAAAAAAAAAGTTGCCATTTTGTTGTTGTCAGCATTACATTCTGATAAGATTCAAGAAAATTCTATTTAGTTACAAATTACTGCTACTGAGATTGAATTAGATTTGAGGAATTTAAAATATAGTCAGCATCAAATATTTGTGTTTGCTTTTTTAACAGGCAAATTAAAACATTGGCAACTGCCTTTTAATTTAATTTTTAATTCTTATCCCTTTGGAGACTACACATAAAATATTCATTTATCTTCAATTTCAGTTTGGTAATATATGCTTGGCAATTAAGAACTTGATGTACTAAGAGATAAATGTATTTAGGTTAAATGTTAGTGCTTTGTATAAAGCCTACTTTGCAGGAATTGTGTTATACTTCTTTCTCTTTAGAAAGAGATGAAGCAAACCCCCAATTTTTAGAGCTTTGGAAATGTCAATGTGTCCCTACCCTCTTCAATAAAATCTCTGACATTAAGAACTCCACCTTAATTTTACTGTTCAAACAGAAAATGCTAAGCACTTAAAAGGCTCACAGCTTACTCTTTATTTGTTGCATTGATAGCACTGATTTGGTGGAGATAATTCTAAGGCTCCCTAGGACTGGGCTTTGTTGTTGTGGGGTAGCAATAACTGGGAACCAATAATGGATTTAGCATTTTCCAGTATTGATGTTTACCATAAGGACAAGTCCAGGTTTTCTAACTTTCTGTTTATCTCATTTACCTACCTCTTCAACAAAATGCAGAAAATCCCACCCTCTTTATTTAAAGATAGATTAATCTTAAAATACTCCATGCATATACAAATAAAAACACGATTATTGACAATAGAATGGCATAAAATGAACATCTATAAAAATGATGTGTGTTAACTTTATAAAAATGGCATTACCTATAATTTAACCACACACTTGTTTTCTTTTTTATTCATTTCCTTTCATTATAATTTGTTAATTATTTTAAATAATTAAATTATAGTATACTTGAATTACCAAAAATCTAACAGGAAATTGGTAATATATCAGAGTAGAGGCCAAGAGACATAATTTTATTTAAGGCATTTGCCTTCTGAGAATCAGATGGCTTTATGTTGAGTGGTGACTCTTTGAAATAATTTCAATAGTTCAAGAACCTCGATGAAAGTAAACATTTCTTGGGTATAATTCTCTACAAGTTATCTGAAGCATCAATTTCTTTGTCTTTAGTTAAAATTGTTAACTCACCAGGATCTTATTGGTATCTTACTCTAGTCAGAAATAGTGATTGAAAACTTTACTCCTTTGACTAATTTGAAATAAGAACAATATTTATGATACAGTAGTATGACTTGTTTTATAGGAAAATCCATAGTACAAAGATTGGGTTTGAGAATAGGGCAGTAGGAAGTTAGAGACAATCAAAGGAATATTTCTTTGGTAGTAGACAGTTTGAGAAGCAAGGAAAGGGTTCTAAGCTCCTTCCAACTTTATAAATCATTATAACCTATTGTTTGAATTTTACAGTCAGATTTTTTCATCCTAATGCAATCAAGCTTACTATTTTTAAGGATGGTTATACTTCAAGTTAAAAATATAAACAGATTAAACTTGCCTTCCCAGTATAAGCATAATTCTTTATGAAGGTATAACTTAAAGATGTTGTGTGTATAAATTAATGATGTTAATATCCATATGTAGCTCATAAAATTGAAGATGTATGCATATTTATATGCACATTTAAATATGTGATATGGAGAATTTGGGGGGTTTGGCTGAGAATGTTATCATAGAATTAACTTTATATGTGGAGGTGCTCTGCCTAAATTGATGTACAGTTATATCTTTCATCTTTATATAAAGCCTCTCCATTTGCAATTTCCATTGTACACACCCACACTTATTTAATTGAGTTGATTAATATTCATGCTTATGTAATGAAAATTTTAAATATTTGCATAATTAAGTATTCTAAGTGTTCTAAGGAAATAAGCTTTGATAAGAAATATTCATTAAGGTTATTGAAGTATTAGAAAATTGGGTATAATCTAAATGGTCAGTGATAGTTTTTGTATTGTTTTATTTAACTATTGAGTGGACTGTTTCCCATCTATAAAAAAAAATAGCGCTTATTTTAAAATGGAAAAATTCTTGTCACAATGTTAAGTGGAAAAAAAAAAATGCCAGGATGCCAGATGTTATATGTAATAGAAACATAACTATATAAAAGAAATCCCAAAAATGTCATGAATAAAGAAAAAAATTTAAAAGGCACTAAAATGTTAATGGTGGTCATCTCTGGGTATCAGAATCATAAGGAAATTTTCTTATGTTTCTTTCTATTTTTATGTGGTGAGCATATATTGTTTTCACAACCAAATTACATATTCTTTATTTTTTATTTTAAAAACTAAAGATAACTAAAATAATGTAATATTTAGTAGCTACATATTGCTAACTATGTGTCAGGCATTATTTTATATGTTTAATTTTTAACAACTCAATGAGCTAATTTATTCATATTTTACAGCCAAGGAAACTTAAGGCCAAAAAGGTTAAATAACTTGCCCAAATTTATACATTAAATAAATGTGAAATTGGGATGCAAATAAGAAATATAGCATTGGTCTGTGCTATACTATTACAACAAATTATGTACAATATCTACATGAGGAAAACAATAAAATTCTTATAAAAGAAATCAAAGACCCAAATAAATGGAGAGATATTCAAAGTTCATAAATAGACAACTCTACACTGTTAAAATGTCAGTTCTTCCCAATTTGATCTATATGTTCAACACAATTCCAGTTAGTTATTCTGTGGCTATTAACAAACTGATTCTATAGTTTGTATGGAGAGACCAAAAATAGACAACACTAAATTGATGAAGAAGAACAAAGTCAGAGGACTGACACTACCTACCTTAAGACTTACTATAAAGTACAATAATCAATTCAGTGTGGTATTGGCAAAATAATAGATAAATAGATCAATAGAACATAAGAGAGAGCCCAGAAATGGACCTATATCAACATAGTCAACTGATCTTTGACAATGGAGCAAAAGCAATACAATGGGGAAAAAAGATAATCTTTTTAACAAATGGTACAACTGGACACCCACACACAAAATAAAAAATCTAAACACAGACCTTATATCCTTCACAAAATTTAACTCAAAATAGATCATAGACTTTAATCCAGAAAGGCAAACTATAAAACACCTACAAGATAACACAGAAGAAAAATCTAGATTACCTTGGATTTGGTGATGACTTTTTCAATACAACATCAAAGGCACAAACTATGAAAGAAATAATTTATTAGCTTGACTTCATTAAAATTAAAAACTCCTGCTAAAACAAACAAACAAAACCCAACACTGCCAGGCAGGGAAATGAGAATATAAGCCACAGTCTGGGAGAAAATAAAACCGTTTTCCAAAATATGCAAGAATTCTTACAACTCAACAATAAGAAAACAAACAACTCTATGTAAAAAATGTGCAAAAGGCCTGAATAGACACACCTCACCAAAGACGATAAAGAGATAGTAACCAGGCACATGAAAAGATGCACAATATCATTTGTCCTTAGGGAAATGCAAATTAAAACAACATAGTAAAAATCCAAAATAGTGACATCACCAAACGCTGGTGAGAATCTGGAGCAACAGGAACTCTCATTCATTGCTGGTGGGAATACAAAATGATACATCCTTTTTGAAAGACAGCTTGGCAGTTTTGTACAAAATTATACATGTTACCATATGATCAAGCAATCATATTCTGGGTATTAACCCAAATGAGTTAAAAACATTCACCCACCCTAAAACCTGCACATGGATATTTATTTGAATTACCAAAAACTTGAAAGCAACCAAGATATCTTTCAGCAGGTGAATAGATGAACTGGACATCAAAAAATGGAATATTATTCTGTACTAAAAATATATAAACTATCAAACCATGAAAAGACATGGAGGGACCCTAAATGCATATGAATAAGTGAAAGAAGATAACCTGAAAATGTATAATTCCAACAACATGACAGTCTGGAAAAGGCAAAGCTATGGAGACAGGAAAAAGATCAGTGGTTGCCAGGGTTTAGAGGGAGGAGAGATGGGTAGGTAAATATGTTCAGGCAGTGAAACTATTCTATGTAGTACTGTAACGGTGGGTACACATTATTATACATTTTCCAAAACCCATAGAATCTACAATGCCAAAAATGTCCCCTAATGTAAACTATGGACTTTGTGTTATAATGACCTGTAAATGTAAGTTCATGGATGTAACAAATGTACCATTCTGGTCTGGGATATTGATAGTGGGAGAGGCTGTACATGTTTGAGGGCAGAAGTCTATGGAAACTATCTGTACCTTTTGCTTAATTATGTTGTTAACCCAAAACTTCTCTTAAAAAATAGTCTATATTTTTTTAAATGTGAAACAAAGTATGCTAATATATGTATGTTTATCTCACTTTGTTCCCATAGCAATTATATTAATAGAAATTATTCCATTCCCACATTATAAATGAGATCATTAAGACACCAAAGGTTGTTTTGTTTCTTTTTTTTTTTTAAACCCAAGGTCATTAAACTCCAGAGTGCATACTTATAACCATCACAAATTTAAAACATTTTGAAAAATTCCTTGAAAGTCTAGAACAGATTATTCTGTATATTAACAAAATATTCTTTAAGGACAGTATTAGTATTTTTTTTTAAACAATGAGATGCTATTGGGAGGAAAATCTAATAGTAAAGCCAGGTGAAAAAGCTAGATAATCTATTACAGATAAAAATAAGAACTAAAAAAAAAAAAAAATAGGTTAAAGTGGGGAATCACCAAGAGCCAAATTTGGCTACCAGAAATTTTATTTTTAGCTACCCTAACTTTGGCAGGATGTTTCACATGTAATTCCATGTATCAGGTCACTTGAAAACTAGAACAAATTCTGATGTGGCATCAATGAGCTAAAAATTGTTTGTGGATTACCGTCTTCAAAGGTACATGTTCTTCCATCCTTTAATCCCACCATCCCCTACTGTGTGTCTCCCTGCCACTGAGGTAAAGTGGCAGCTACACTTTATGATAGTATTTGTACTGTTATTTTTTCTATAGTAGAATTGAGGAATTTGTTTCTTTTATCAATATGGCAAATATTAGGTAAGGCAAAGCAAGAGGGCCCTGCATTTCATGAAAAATAAAAACGTGTATTTGTGGAAATGTTGAATATTCTATGTGTTTAATATGTCAATATATCTATATTTTAAAAAAATACCCCGAATGCACTGATATAAAAACATTTATAAGGGACTTCCGGTCAAGATGGTGGTGTAGGTAAACGCGGTATCTCCCCCTCCCACAACCACATCAAAATTACAACAAAATTACAACCATCATTCAGAACTGCCTGACATTGAGCTGAATGGAAGTCCTACAACTACGAAATTAAAGCAGCAGCCACACCGAGACTGGTAGGAGGGGCGGAGGCGCTGTCCGGCTGGTCCCACACCCACTTGTGGCGGATAAAAATCAGGAGGACACCTCGGCTGGGAAGGTCCTCCCTGAGGTGCGAGGGGTCCCCATCCCACACCAGGTGCCCAGCTCAGGGTTCCAGTACCAGAAAGAAAAGTCCCCATAACTTCTGGCTGGAAAACCAGGGGGAACTGAGGCTGAGAGAGGCTGTGGCTGCAGGAGCCCCCGGCAGCTCCTCTTAAAGAGCCCGTGCACGAACTTACTTGGACTTGTTCCCTCTGAGCTCGGAGGGGAGGCAACTTGAGGGGCGCCAGAGACATACAGGGAAGAACTGAGCTGTTTGGCATTGGAGCGAGGGCTGGAAAGGCAGCTTTCTCCTGGACAGACATGCTGTCGGAGGCCTTTGTTCCTTTGGTGAGCCCTTCCCTGGGCCCGCAGACTCTGCCATATCTGGGACTCCAGCAACCTGGCTCACACTGTTTGCCCCGCCCTGGTGATTCCCTGAGGCCCCGCCCCACCCAACTTTCAGGCCCACCCAAGCTGTTTCCAAAGGCTTTACCATAGGATTGGCTTATCTTGGATCATGCTTCAGAGTTTTCTAAAATCTCTCAAACAAGCAGCATCTGGTCTCAGCGAGCCCCATACCTCACGTTAGGTGTCACCAGACTTGGCACTAGAAGCAGCCAGCCTTGGTTCACAGCGTGGCTTTGCCTGGGCACCTCCAAGCCCAGCACAAGAAGCAGCCATCAGCAGATCACTTTGTAGCTTATGCTGGGTGGCCCCGGATAGAACACAGGCAGAGGCTGACCTTTCCCCGGAGCCAGCACACCCAGTGTACAGCTTCAGACCACATCAAAACACCACCACCCAACCACCTCCACAAGTGACACACTCAATGAGTGGACTCAGTGGGTACCAGAGCCCTGATGAAGTAAGTCTTGCTCTGTGTGGTGGGTCCCTACACAGCTGATCCTCCAAGGTAGTCAGAGGCCAGTGGCTAGTGGGCACAGCCAGTCCCTGCAGCTGATCAGCCTGAATAAATCCCTCCCATTGACATGCCAACAGCAGTCAAGACTCAAGAACAACAGAAGAGTATACAGTCCACACTAGGGGTGCACCTTCAAGGCCCAGATCAGGGAGATTGTGCCACTGGATCCTACAGGACACCTACAACAGTAAGCCACCCTACGAAGCCTAGAAGACATAGCAACTCTGCCTAATACATAGAAACAATCACAGGGAAGCAGCCAAAATGAAGAGACAAAAAAACATGTCCCAAATGAAAGAAAAGAACAAAACTCCAGGAAATGAACTAAACAAAATGGAGATAATCAATCAATCAGATGCAGAGTTCAAAACACAGGTTATAAGGTTGCTCAAGGAACTTGGTGAGACATCCAAGGGACTTAGTGAGACCTTCAAGGAACTTAAGGAGACCTCCAAGGAACTTAGTGAAGGACCAGTCAGAAATGAAGGATGCACTAACTGAAATAAAGAATAATTTACAGGGAATCAATAGTAGAATAGGTAAAGCCAAGAAGCAAACCATTGATTTGGAATATAAGGAAGCAGAAAACACCCAACCAGAACAGCAAAAAGAAAAAAGAATCCAAAAAAATGAGGATAGTGTAAGGAGCCTCTGGGACAACTTCAAGCATGCCAACATTCACATCATAGGGGTGCCTAAAGGAGAAGAGAGAGAGCAAGAAATTGAAAACCTATTTGAAACAATAATGACAGCCCTGGCTGGTTTGACTCAGCGGTTAGAGCATTGGCCGGCGGTCCAGAGAGAACTTGGTTCAGTTCCCGCTAAGGGCACATACCTCAGTTGCAGTTTGTCCCCGGCCCTGGTTGGGGTCTAGTGGGTGGCAGCCAGCTGATGTGTCTCTCTCACGTCGATGTTTCTCTCTCTCTCTCTTTCTCCCTCTCTCCTACTCGCTCTATCTGAAGAAGAATACAAAAATGCCCTCAGGTGAGGATAAAAAAAAATAAAAATAAAAATAATGACAGAAAACTTCCCTAACTTGGTGAAGGAAACAGACATACAAGTCCAGGAAGCACAGAGAGTCCCAAACAAGTTGAACTCAAAGAGGTCCACACCAAGACATATCATCGTCAAAATGCCAAAGTTTAAATACAAAGAGAGAATCTTAAGAGCAGCAAGAGAAAAGCAGTCCATTACCTACAAAGGAGCTCCCATAATACTGTCAGCTGATTTCTCAAAAGAAACTTTGCAGGCCAGAAAGGAGTGGCAAGAGATATTCAAGGTGATGAAAAGCAATGACCTACAACCAAGATTACTCTATCCTGCAAAGCTATCATTTAGAATCGATGGACATATCAAGAGTTTCCCAGACAAGAAAAAGCTAAAGAAATTCTACACCACCAAACCAGGGTTATATGAAATGTTGAAGGGTCTTCTTGAAGGAGAAGAAGAACAAAAATATGAACAATAAAATGGCAATTAATACATATCTATCAACAACTGAATCTACAAACAAAATGAGCAAACAGAACAGAAACAGACTCCTAGATACAGAGAACATTTTGTTGCTTGCCAGATGGGTGGGGATTGGGGGGTGGGTGAAAAAGATGAAGAAATTAAGAAGTACAAATTGGTTGTTAGACTGATGAACCTCAAAGGGAAGGAGGGAGGGAGGGCGGGATGAGATAAACCAAAGAATTTCTATGCATATATGCATAATCAATGGACACCGACAATAGTGTGGGGAAGGCATGAGGGGGGCAGGATTGGGGAGGAGGGGGTCAATGGGGTAAAAAGGGAGAAACATCTGTAATACATTCAACAATAAAGATGAGTTAAAAAAAACATTTATAATAATTCTGACCAATATATGGGAAAATGTATAGTAAAATTTAATTAATTAAAAATATATTTAAACAGAGCTTATTTTAAAATGCAAATAAAAGGCATGGTGCTGCAATAAAATGTAAATGTGTATTAACTGAAAAATACTGGCATCAATGTCTTTTATAGTTGATAAGTTCATAAAGAAGTACCTATAGAGGATAGCAGAAATGATGAGTCTCAAAAAGGAACAAGTTTTTGCCAATGTACGTCTAGCTAGAAATACAGTTCACAGTATAGAAGATAACCTTGAGAACTTATAGGACAAAGGATGTGAAAATGTTAAAATATTTTCAAGCTTTCTATTACGGCTGATAAAAGCCTAAATATAAATAATAACACCTATTTGGCTGTATTATTCAAGCTGTCAATGAGAATTTTGATCTGACCAAAGTACTTTGGTGCATGGTGCAATGACAAGCACAAATTTGGAAAATTATTTATTTTATGAGAAAAATCCTCAAAAAGTATATGTAGTCATTTTATCCATGAGCATGAATGAAAGTATTGCTCTTGCAGTGTTATGAAATTTAAATATAAAGCAGTGGGATCCAAATCAGAAAGGAGGAAGTAAAACTGTCATTATTCGCAGATGATAAAATATTGTACATAAAAAACCCTAAAACTCCATCAAAAAGCTACTAGATTTAATAAATGAATTTGGCAAAGTAGCAGGATACAAAATGAAAATCCAGAAATCAATGGCATTCTTATACACTAATAATGAACACTCAGAAAAGGAAACAAAAAAAATCACATTTACCACTGCAACAACAACAACAACAAAAAGGAAAATGATCTATTCAGTGTAAACATATACCATGTTCATGGATTGGAAAAATCAACATCATTAAAATGTCCTTCAATGCACTCCCTATTAAAGTACCAATGGCATATTTCACAGATCTAGAACAAATACTCCAAAAGTGTATATGGAACCATAAAAGATCCCAAATAGCCACAGCAATCTTGAACAGGAAGAACAAAGTGGGAGGGATCACAATACCAGATATTAAGTTATACTACAAAGCCATCGTAATCAAAACAGCCTGGTACTGGCACAAGAACAAGCATACACATCAATGAAACAGAACAGAAAACCCAGATATAGACCCAAGACAGTATGCACAATTAATATTCAACAAAGGAGGCGAAAGCACACAATGGATAAAAGACAGTCTCTTCAATAAATGGTGTTGGGAAAATTGGACAGCTACATGCAAAAAAATGGAACTAGACCACCAAATTACACCATACATAAGAATAAACTCAAAATGGATAAAAGACTTAAATGTGACCTGTGAAGCCACAAAAATCCTAGAAGAAAATGTAGGCAGAAAAATCTCAGACATCATACGTAGCAAAATTTTCACTGATACATTGCCTAGGGCAAGAGAAACAAAGGAAAATTTTAATAAATGGGACTACATCAAACTAGAAAGCTTCTGCACGGCAAAAGAAACCAACATCAAAATGAAAAGGAAACCCACTCTCTGGGAGAACATATTTGCCAATGATACATCACATAAGGGGTTATAAAAATATAGAGAGAGTACTTATACAATTCAACAAAAAGAAGACAAACAATCCGATTAAAAGATGGGCAGACAACCTGAATAGACACTTCTTCAAACAGGACATACAAATGGCCAGGAGACATATGAAAAAAATGCTCAACATCTCTCATCATCAGAGAGATACAAATTAAAACAATTATGAGATATCACCTCACACCTGCCAGAATGGCGGCCATCAACAAATCCTCAACCAACAAGTGTTGGCAAGGGTGTGGAGAAAAGGGTACTCTAGCACACTGCTGGTGGGAATGCAGACTGGTACAGCCACCATGGAAAACAATATGGTGTTTCTTCAAAAAATTAAAAATGGAACTGCCATTTACTCAGTGGAGAGTATTATGCTAAGCAAAACAAGCCAGTCAGAGAAAGACAAGTACCACATGATCTCACTTATGGAACATAATAAACAAAATAAGATGTTGACCAAAAGAGATCCAGAATCATGGAAGTAGAGAACAGACTGACGAACCTCAGAGAGATGGGGGGTGGGAGGGGTGGGAAGAGATAAATCAAAGAACTTACATGTATATATTGGTTTTGAAACCCAATTAAAACTTGGCTTTTCATGGTTGCTACTTTAAACATCAAAATTGTTTAAATTTCTTTGCAATATTTTTTGCACTAGTCACACAAATTTATGATTTGAGGAACTCATTCTTAGAAAAATTGTATCTTTGGGAAAGGAACATGGCACTGAACATGCGGCTCGTTTTCCTGTGCTGAGACTATTCTACAAAAACAGAAGGGATTGCCTGAAATACATGCCTCAAATTCTATATTTAAAGACCAAATTCTTAAAAAGAGAGAGAGAGAGAATATGAATTAAAAATTACAAATGGTTTACTGCTGAACTAGCATACAATCCAGTTTTTAAAATCCAAAAACAGTGACACTGAAAACCAGAGTTCTACAAAATATAGGAACTCTTGTGCACAGATTGTGTATATGTTTGGAAGTAGCTATATTTGAGAATATCTGTTTTCCGTAGTGTACTGCAGAAAACAAATCATCATTTAAAATTAAAAGATGCATTACAACAGAATACACAAATCCCAATGTTGACACTAGGACAGAGAAAGTGTGTAACTGTTTTTGGATCCAAACCAAAGGAGTAATCAATTACAAAAAGAAATTTTAATCGTTGAACTTATCTAATTGTTAATATATATGCTTCTATTTAGCCAAAAGTAAAATAAAATATTTAATGTTATATCTTTATAATATTATACAATAAAAATAAATTTGGATTTATTTTTGGTGCTTAATTTTTTCCCCATTCACACCTCAATTAAATTGACTGTGTGGCCCAAGTCTAAAGAAACGAGAAATTTCACATGATGGGTTTTATAAAAACTGGAAAAAAAACAACCCCATACAATCTACTCATTTGATTGCTTAGAAAAGTACCACAAAAAATTGCCAATAATTTATCACACTTTTAATGTCTTTATGTCATAGTCATACCTCTGAAATTGTAGCTTAATGTGCCTTTCTTAAAATTATAAGAAATTTTGGGAAAGGCAGATATATCAGGTTCTTTTATTTCAAACTTTCTGAAAATGAATTAATATTGTTCAGTTCACCTTTATCTATTAATAATAATAATTAGAAGGGTGGTGATGTGTAGGTAGATTATAGATGTGATATAAATGCAGCACAAACAGGACTAAACACTAACTATGAAGGCAGTGAAAGCCAGAATTCCACGCATATGTCAGAAGTCGTTACTGTGATTATAACAATTGTTGTGTAAAGATTGTACTCTTGTTTGGAGTAGACTTTTTTTTTTTCCCCATTATCAGAAAAGGTTAAATACCCTTCTAAAGGTGGCATAATCTTCTCACATTAAAAAATGAATTTGATCTTTGGCTCCAGTTGGCTTCAGAATTCACAAGTTTATTCTTCTTTTACATTGACAATTAATGTTAAAGTCCCTATTCAAATTATAATAACAATATATTTTTTTCTGTCTGGAGTGATTGTCATCTTTTCTTTCATATATAAACATTACCTCAATTATCAAGGTTATGATGAATTATATTGTAAAGGGTAACATTATCCATGTATGCTGAAGATAAAGTAAATTAAATGAACAGGTAGATTAGATATAAAAAAGGATATTAAGAGATTATGGAATTACTTCCCCCAAGATCTTTAAAAACAGTGCAGATACCCATCTGCCTACAATAGTTTAGGGAAAGTTTGCCCGAAGCCAGCAGAATGAAGCAGAAAGATAACCTCCGGAGGTTTCCTTCACCCGCACTTTTTTTCTGAGATTTCACTCTGTTGCCCTCTAACTGTACTGGATTCTTCTCAGTTTTCTAACAAAGATTCTGGGCAGCATAGATGCTTTTGTCTTAATGTTAACACATTGTCACTCCAATTTTTAAGTTATATTTTTCCATGTGAAAGAAAAGTAGCCAAAAGGGAAATATTACCAAAGTTCAGATTTTGTATAAAAAATAAATACAGTCAATCCAGGTAAACATTGTCAAATGTCATGATTGCAAAGTTAAAAACGTTTTCACCCCACTGGATTCTACATTACTGCAGCCTCATTGCTAAATAATATGATTCTGAAAATCAAACAGAAGTTTTAAGATTCACCACATGAATGAAAAAGCATTTTTTCCAATAAACTGGGATATATTGCCTTAATGCTAAAATAAAGTTAAATATCTTGCCTATAAAACTTTTTTAGGTATTCTTAAGTAATAATGAATTCAGGACAATCACATCAGGCCACTCAAGTTGAGCACCTGAAACCAGCAAGGGAATGGCGCCCCCTTGGGGCGGGGCAGTACTAGACTTACACAAACATTGTAGCTGCCCTGGAAAGAGAGCTTGATCATGACCCACTTCTTTCATCATTGTTTTCATGTTGGTTTATTATACAGAATCAGAGGAAATTGGTTTTAATAAGTGTCAGTTGTTTAATGTGAGAAGTTGATCAATAGTTCAAAGTATTTTTACAATTCTGAAAGATAGTTTTCTTTTTATTAAAACATCAAAAATAGATATTTTTCCTTGTTAGTCATTCATTTATAGAAATTATTTGTGGCATTAATAATATTTTTAAATAGCTCATATTACTAAAATTATAACATTTTACAAGTATATTGATAGTTTTATTAGCTTTACAGGCAGGAGGAGAAGCCACTCTCTTCAAACAAATGTAAGAATGACTTACATAATGAATTTTTACACAAAATATTAACTAGTAAATGACATTTTTTTTCAAGGCATGCAATGATGTGTCAGTTATTTAGTATATAATAGTATGTTGTTTAGAGTAGGTTTTCTACAGACACAGTTGTTGATTCTGTGAAAAAAAATTGATCAGCAGAGATCGTAAGAGAGCCCAAGTCAACTCCTTAGCAGTCATTACAAAGAGTGTGGGTAAAACAATAAGTTTCTCCTAGTAAAACAATGGAATTTATGACAACTTCTGGTTAGGTTTCATCACTCTTCCCTAACAAAAACTCTGCAAAGTGTATGACTTACAGTAGAAAATTACTTAAATATCATGTGTGGGTTAGGTTTTCAGTGAGAAGGTGTGAGGGAAGACAGAAAGTCTAGAGAAAAAATATCTGATTGACTTTTCACAAATCAGTTGCCCAGAGATTACTTAACTTGAAAAAAAATTCTCTAACTTTGTGACAGACACCCAGGAAGATGGTGTCTAGGAGAAAATGTGTAGGAAACTCAACCTCAGGAAGGTATGGTGTCACTTTTAAAATCTGGTACAGTTTTCATACATACTTTTCATTCATCAGAAGAAAATATTTGCCCTTCACAAAATAAACATGTGGTTTATAACACAATCTACATGTTGTCATTTTATAACTGTAGATAGAATGTAATAATGGATAGATTCGGTTTTTTTTTTTATTTCTTTATTGATTTTAGAGAAAGAGGAAGGGAGAGGGAGAGAGAGATAGAAACATCGATGAGAGACAACATCGATTGGCCGCCTCCTGCATGCCCCCCACTGGGGTTTGGGCCCACAACCGGGGCATGTGTCCTGACCAGGAATCGAACTGGCAACTTCTTGGTGCATGGGTCGATACTAAAACCACTGAGCCACACTGGCCGGGCCTGGGTGTTTTTATTAAATTACTTATAGTATTTATTCAAAGTAAAACAGAACATTTAGGTTCCTATAAGTGCCGCTAACTGGAGTTTATTGATTAAGTAACTTATTGTAAATAGATATCTCTTTAACTGCAATATTTATATAATTTTATTTTTCTAATTCCAATATATCACAATAAATCCCATTATACTGTGCATGACTATATTTTATTTAAATAAAGACCAAAGAAAGAGATGCCTGTAGTTTATATAGAACTGTAGAACAGCCTTACGTGGCTAGAGCAACTCGTTGCCTCGGTTCTCTTTCAATTACGCTGTAATCGTTTAATGAGAAGAAACATTTATCACATCTATGATCTGATCTAAGAAAAAGCAAGTTATCTTTATTTAAGTTTTAGGCTTTTTTATATCAAATATATTTATATGACTCATTGCAGCTATGTTACTGTTCTCACATAACGCATACATCACTTTCTGTAAAGAATTCAATAAATTAACAATATTTCTGGCCACTATTCAGAGGGAAAAAACTCAAGCACGCTGTAACTGTATAAATCACAAGTCCAGTTTAACATGAATTAAATGCATAAAATCCATCAGTGTCTCTGGAATTTTGCCCAAAACATTTGAAAACCACGAATAAAGCAAATGTGATGTTAGTTTGGTTTGTGTAAGATTCTCTTTTCCTTCATGTTTTAGAAAGATAATAAGGCTTGAGTCCAGTAATAAAAATAGTTTAAATTTAAAACGCACAGAAGTCTGTTTAGTAAAGTTTGAAACTGGCAGGAACCTTAGCCATTTCAGTATTTTTCATTTCCTGTTGTTAAAGCTTTCATTGTAGTACCTGTGAAATGTTTGTATATGCTCAGAAGCATGCAGTTTATAGTATTCATTTCAAAACCGTCTGTGTTCAAAAACAATGTTTGGCACAAGAAATCAGCAAAGACATAGGAAAAATATTAAAATCACTGAAGTAGTGACAGCAAAAAAATGGAGAGAGACATATTCCTCCAGTCTGATCCTTGATGATACCTTTTTAGTTATTGAGTATATAAATTCCAATTCCCTAATACAACTGAAGGGGGAAAACATGATTATCATATCACTCGAAGCTTCACAACTTAAAATTCAGCTGATGTAAATTCACTGTATAAAATGACTTTTAATATTTTGCTCCTTAACATAAGTATTAAATGTTGTATGATTACACATTTTATTTACTCTCTCTTCCTTAATTTAGGTTTTTATTTGCTATGATTGCAATTCCTAACCCATCTTGGCAATAATTTCTTTCTGTACATTAAAGCAAGGGAAGTTTTAAAGCAAACGGCGGCAT
Organism: Tadarida brasiliensis; assembly: GCA_030848825.1. Taxonomy (NCBI): domain Eukaryota; kingdom Metazoa; phylum Chordata; class Mammalia; order Chiroptera; family Molossidae; genus Tadarida; species Tadarida brasiliensis. The sequence continues at coordinate 31,723,413 of CM061263.1, read as the reverse complement.
AAGCCGTGGCACATAATTAGACTTTGAAAGCAGTCTCTGGTAAAATGAATAATGTGAAGGGAAATTGTTGTGACCACTTCAGCCTCTCAGTTCCACAGACATGCATCCATATTTCACAAGAAAAGAGAGTTAGGAAGATGTAAATAGTCCAACATCGTTGGAATGACTTGTTTCTAGAATCTACTTAATAGAATTATTAGCTAGCTGCCAGCTATAGGAACAAAGGACTCCTGGTATATGAGACCACTGTAAGGAAGACAGTCTCATCCCACTAATATAAAGAGACTCTGTAAATTGTTTCTAATACAGAAAAACTGCAGGCAGGATGAGCCAGCTTCTCAGTAGAAAAGATTCCATGCAGAGCTGAGACAGAACCATACACAAGTTGGTACTTCTTTATTTTCCTAGTGCTATCTAGTCTTCAGTGGCTACAAGTAGTTGATAGTATTTGCAGAAGAGCTTTGGGTACAACCAAATAACAGTCTTTTCAGAAGAGCTTTTCTCTATTCAGGAGTAGTTGCTCAGGACGCCTTTTATTGAGTGAATTACCAACACCTTTCAGTACTTGGCTTAAGATAATAAAGATCTTAAAGAAAGTGCTATCATACACTAGACATTTTAAATATCTTACCGCTTTCATATATTTAATATTTCTTAGTTCTTAAAGAGTCTATTATGTCTTTGATGCATGTGCTTGGTGCTCATCAGTGCTAATGGGAATTAGCAACAAGATGGACCCTTAATCATTTATCTTACATTATAGAAAGGGATGATTTGAGGACTTGATTAGGGCTATAACTGAGTAAGATAATATAAAGATTTGATTCTCTTCAAACATGTCCGTTGCAATAATTCAACTGGAAATTTCTTATAAAATGTTCTTCTCCTAGATATTTTACCATTGTCATCATTATTGAAGAGTATGATTGAGATTTTATAAAGACATTAAAGGTGTTTGAATACTAGTTATTTACAGAAGTAAAGACATGTATTCATAGTTCCTGCAACATCAATTTTGCATTTATTTGGTGTACTTTGGTTTACAATACTTATCGTGTTTGGATGTGAGAAGTTACTTTATTTGCCCGAGAAGCATTGCGTGAAAATGCTTTTTTAAAACTGAAGTTTTTGAGGTACACACTTTTAGAAACCTTACCATTTGTGAGATACACATTTATAAATTCAAGCTGAGAAAAATATTAATCTATATAAGTATTCTGTAGGCAATAAATACAGAAAGTGTATTCCTTGGAGCAAAACAAGATCTGGGAATTTCTGTGGATTTCAGTTATCCTGATGCTGATTATCTGATCATACCTGGCTTCCATGTGGCTTCTTGCTGTCTTTATCTGTAGTGCTTTTCTCCACCTGAGGGATACAATTTACTTCCCCGAAGACATCTCTGCTCCTACCAAACTATTTTATTTTACAAACCCTAGCCAGAAGTTTTTACTATTGCCAGAAGTTTTTCTCACTTGCAAGTGTTGAGTTTCAATGCTTCTCATTATAAATATTATGCAACCATTACATTGTGATTGAAATGAATTAGGTAAAGAATACAGATTTTAGATAATTATGAACTTGCTGATTCAAGTTTTTAGTTTGTTTATTTTTGTGCTTATGGAGGGAGTGTTATCTGACAATTTTACTTAATTTGTTTAATTTTAACTCACTTTAAATGTTTATAAAAATAATTATGCTTTAAAAAAGATGGAATAGTACAATCTATATTTGTATTTTGGAAATTTTCTTATAACTCAGCCAAAATAATAGTTTTTAAAACTATCAGAAATAAGGGTAAAAACTATTATTAAATGAAAATTATTGATTTGATTTATTTGAAGATCTCTTAAATTAAACAAAAATAGTGAATGTCAATAACTAGAAAGAAAATATAATATAAAATTCAGTAGCTTTATCATGTTGTATTATGGCCAGTTAGGAAACTTTAAACATCTCATCCACAATAGAAATAAAACACAAAATTTTCAGCAATAAACTTAATATAAAATGAACAGTATCTACCAAAATAGTACTACTAAATGTACTGAGGAATCTTAAGAGAAATTGAAAGAATATAAAGATGAATGTTTACATAGTGGAGAAAATATACCTAAATTTTTTTTTACATAGCAGAGAAAGTTCCACGGGCCTAATAGAATAACTTTAAAATTTCATAGATTGATTCTAGTAACCATCCCAAAAACCAATGGGTAAAAAGTGTCTAGAAAAAATTTTAATTATAATGACATTATGATATTAAAATAGTCTATAATATATAAGTATAAAATATATTTCAATATATAATAAATAAAAGTGTGGCAGTTAGTAACAGAATTGCATAAACAAGATAGATAGACAATTTGACAGGTGAGTTGAATGACATGTACAGAAACAGTTCCTAGAACATATTATATTGTATCTTAAGATAACATTGTGTATCACCATTTAATAAATCATTTAATAATTAACACTGAAATTAATTAGGAAAAAACTATGACAAACATGTAAATGAAGTAAAATGCTAAATAGAATTAGGTATTTTAAAATACAATAAAATGTATCATAAAATCAACTGTAAGAAAAGGTGAGAGTTCATTGCTGCATTACTGACAACAGCCAAGACATGCAAATAACCAAAGTGTCCATTAGTAAACAAATGGGTAAAGAAAATGTAGTGTGTGTGTATATATATGTATATGTGTATATATACACATATGTATATGATACGAAATATTAATTAAGCATAAGAAAAAGACGGAAATCATGCCATTTGCAACAATATGGATGGATCTTGAGGGCATTATGCTAAGTGAAATAAATCAGATAGAGAAAAATAAATACAGAATGATCTCACTGATACATGGAATTTAAAAACAAATAAACAAATTTATAGGTATAGAGAATACATTGGTGCTTGCCAAAGGGAATGGGAGTGAGCAAAATGGGCGAAGATAGCCAAAATGTACAAACTTCCTGTTATAAATTAAACAAGACCTGGAGATGTAGTGAACACTACTGTATTTTATATTTGAAAGATGCTAAAAGGTGTAAATCCTATAAGTTTTCATTAAAAAAAAAGTGTAATTAAGTGAGGTGATGGATTATATCAACTAGAGTTTTCGTGATGATCATTTCACAATATACATTTCACAGATGTGCAATATTGAATCATGTTGTACATCTGATACCAATATAAAAATGTAAGAGGGAGAAGTAGAGAAGTAAAGGAAGAAGAGGATGAGGAGAAAGAGAAAAGAAAAAACTTTAATGATTTATGTTTATTCACTTATTTCATTTATCGAATGGTATCATGCAAATCAGAAAACTGGTCTTTTTTTTATTTTTATTTTTTATTTTTACATTTTCAAACATACACAAAAGCAGACAGAAGAATATGACAAGTCCCCACGTACACTGATCTGGTCCTAATAAACACCAATTGTCCCCAAATATTTATTATCTTCCCATATTACTTTGAGGCAAATCTTTTACATCATATAATATCATTCATAAGTATTTCACCATATATTTCTAGAGAAATAAGACTTTTTAAAAAACTAACTATAATATCATTATCAAATCTAAAACATAGCAATTTCTTAATATTATCAAATATCCGGTCAATGTCCATAAATGTCAAGTTATACATTTTTTTCAATACGAAGGTCCATAAATTGCAGTTGGTTGATATGCCTTTCAAGTATCTTGTCATCTGCCATAGGGTTTTTTTAACATCAACACAATTGATCATTGGAGGGGACTGTCCTGTGTAAAGTTGGATGTTTAGCCTCATCCTAGGCCTCTATCTAGATGCCAGCAGTATCTCCCAGGTTGTGATAACCAAAAACATGTCCAAACTACCAAATGTTCAACTACCTTGCAGAGCATTCGTTGAAGAACTTGGGATGTTTGTTGCATAGACTGTCCCTCAGTCTGGATTTTGCCAATTTCATCTTCCTGGTGTAATATACACATACTTTTGTTCTTATACTTCTTGTAAACTATTGGATTTAAAGGACTGATCACATCATAGGCGGCTAGAATCATTCTTATTTCTTCCACTCTCTCACTCATGAAATCAAGGCAATCAAGTCCTCTGTCATCAGATCTCGAATGTCTTTCAAATTTGCCTGCTTTCTTCCTTCTCACTAAACTACTCTAGCTCAGGCCACAGTCATCTCTTACCTGAATTAATAGTTAATTTCCTCTTCACACAGAGGCTCAGAGATATCTTTCTAAAATGCACACTTAATTATGTCAAACATGTCCCTGCAGCTCACCTCAAATACTTAAAAATCCATCAATGACTCTCCATTGTCCACAGGGCATTGTCTGAATTCCTTTCTTGGGTTTATTTTGTGATTAGAGAACCTCTTACATTTCTAGTTTATTTTCTATTTCCTCAACTTCCATACAGATTTCTATACTTTTCCTTTGTGTACAACTAATTCATAAACAGTGTATACTCTTAAATTTGTGTGTTTAAAATTTTGCATAAATGATAGCATATTTTTCCTATTCTTTTCAATTAAAATTTTTTTTTCCTTTATTGATTTTTAAAGAGAGAGGAAGGGAGAGGGAGAGAGAGAGAGACAGAAACGTCGATGAGAGAGAACATCGACTGGCCACCTCCTGCATGCCCCACACTGGGGATCTGGCCCAAAACCTGGGCATGTGCCCTGACCGGGAATCCACCTGGCGACCTCTTGATGCATGGGTCGTTGCTCAACCACTGAGCCACACCGGCTGGGCTCAATTTATTTTTAGATTTACTTCTTAATGCATGTAGATTTAGTTCTTTAAGTGCTGTCCAGCATACCATTGTCTAAATAAAACAATAATTTTTTTCATTCTTCTACTTTAATATCATTGTGTCTCTAATAACTGGCATAAAGTTGCTATTCAAAATAATGTTAATATTTATACAATTTTGTAAAATGTAGTATCCATTGAAAGATATAAAAGAATATTGTGTGGCTGGATATAATTATAAATTTACCCTTTCACATCCTACATTCCAACCCAACCAGAGAGAGAAAGGCCAAAAGTGAAAGGTTTGGGAACTCTCATTAATCTGGGGAATCTCTCGCATTTGGGGAGAGAATATTGAGGGGCTGAGAGGAAAAAGAAATAGAAAAAACTCTGAAAGGTATAAGCACTTGTTTATTAGCTCTGGAAGTCAGTAAACAGCATCATGAACAATTCCCTGAACTCATGATTTTGGTTAACCAAGTAGAATATAAAGGCATAATCAGAAGAACCTCACTATAGAAGGGTGAAGAAGAACACAAGTGGCAAAATGATTTGAGGGGGAAAGAGACACGGTAAAAGGTGCCAGGTAATGTTTCTCACCTCACCCCCTACACTCCAGGGGATTAATAAAACTGCAGTCTCAGTCTCTCTCAGTACTCTAAAATTTCTTGCATCATTTTTCCTGAAGCTGGGGCTGGGTTGGCAAGAGTTGCTAAGCATAGATAAAGATGAACCACTTTGATGGAAACAAAGGCTTTTGGGTTCCACACTGACTCGGTGGAATTATTTTTAAACTCTCCCAAAGGGATAAAATACATTCTCAACTAAGTGGCATATGTCTCAGAAAATAAAAAAATCTCAGATGAAAAAGAGAGAAGACTTAGAGTTCTCTCAAAAATCTGTATATAGTTTCAGGTAATGACCACACATCCAGCCATGCCCTTAGGTATTAGAAGAGTGGGTTGAGAATGCAATGTTAAGTCATCAAACGATATATCTGAAAGATCAAGAGGTCTCACATAAGGTGAGATGAAAGTCAGATTGGGTTTTGATGGAGCTGACCATGTTAAGCACCAACAGGTTAGAAGAAATGTTGTCAAATATGCAAACCATAACAGCCAAAAGGAGAAAAGAGGAAGAGGAAGAGGGGAAGAGGACGGAAGAGAGAAAGAGGCAAAACAGGATGGAAAATAATGGAAAAAATATTTAACTAAAGAAAATGAAGAGACTCTTCATGAGTGCTTCTTTCTATATTATTACCTAATCAGAACACAAATTAGATATTTTAAAAACACTAAGATAATTTAAAAAAAAACAAACAGAATAAGAGAGTATTTGTAGAGTTAAGGACACAAATTGAAGAATACCATTTTATAATTACATTTAAAAGAATAAAGTAATTTAACATTTTTACTCATGGGCCTGGGATGAAGTGATTTTATTTGAATTTCTTTTGATTTTTATTTTACTTTCTAGTAAGCACACAAAACTAGTACTATTAAAATGCAGTAAGTAGCCTGGCCAGTGTGGCTCTGTGGATTGAGAGGTCCCAGTTCGATTCCCAGTCAGGGCACATGTCTGGGTTTCGGGCTCGATCCCCGGTTGGGGGCATTCAGGAGGCAGCCGATCGATGTTTCTCTTTCACATCGATGTTTCTATCTCTCTCTTTTCCTCGCTCTCTCTAAAACAATCAATAAAAACATATTAAAAAATAAAATAAAATGCAAAAAGTAGAATGTTTAAAAACTTGGATTGACAAAGTCAAAATCCAAAGTAGGACCTTAGAACAAACACTTGATATAATCACAGTAAATTCATAAAGAAAAAAATCAAAATGATTAAAACAATTTGATAATAAATATGGATTACAAATATGATCTAATCTAAATATTACTGATTTCCCTGACGTAATTAACAAAACCAATGGGGTACAAAAATGTTTTCAATGATATGATACAAAAAAAATCTCTGAAATTAAAGAAGTAAATCTGTACTTTTTAGGGAGATACTATAGTCTAAAATAAAATTATACCATCAATAAGAGGGAATGATGTAATAAACAGTGTAAAAGTGCAATACACAAGGTCAGTGCAGAGAAGGAAAGGTTGAAATCCCACCAATGGAATTAAATCTCTGCCATATCTCTTGGCAGAGATACCATTTGAGAAGTGCTTTGAGAGCTGGAAATTTTAGAAGATGATGGTAGGGAAATACGTGAACAATAGTTTGAGCAAAAGTAAAGTGAGAAATTATAAGGCTTATTTGGGGAAATTTCATGAATGCAAGGCTCACAGACAGATAAATACGAAAGTGGAACTTGAGAGTTGAAGTAATTAAGAAAAGGTAACCGATATGCTAAACCTGATTTTCATTCTGTAGGCAATAAAAAATTGTTTAAAAGTTTTGAGTTAGTCTTCAACATATCATTTTTTTTATTCCAATGCACAATTCTTACCCATAAGCCGAGACTTTAAAATAAAAGCTGTCAGTATTTCAGACGGAATTGCCCTTCCTTCAAAACTGGCAGAGCTTCGCCCACTGGTTTTTGTCCTGTGACATTTAGCAATATCTGGAGACATATTTGGTTATCACATCTGGGAGGAGGGGGCTATTGGCACCTAATATGTAAAGGCCAGATATGCTGTTATTCATACTATAATGCAGAAGACAGCCCCTTCCCCCAAAGAATTATCAAGCCCAAAACGTCAATAGTGTTGGTGCTGAGAAACCTTGGCCTAAAGCTAAGCTAAACAGCAAAACCCAAACAAATATTTGCCAAATTTCTCTTGAGCTGTTTAGGTAGTTACAACACTCTAAATGCCTTTCCTCACCATCCACAAAACTCCCTATCCCAGCAAAATGATCTCTGTACCTACACTGTATTCAGAAGCTCTGTGCCTACTTAATCTAGCCATGCTATGATCCTGGATATCCAAAAAGACTGGCCAAATAAACTTCCTCTATGACCTATCATCTTTTGAATCTTATTCCATTATAATTCTATATTTCTTTCCTCCAATTAATTCTCCCACAGCTGCCTTCTCAGCTTTTTCCTCTGTGCTCTCTGGAATCCTATTCTCTTATAAAGAAATTATTCTGCATCTTCTACTTCTTCTCAGAATGTTCATATACTTCCCTGTAGCATTCTCAAAGGTCCCAAGTACCATGAGGGCTAGGAGGAGAGTAGAAATTCATATTAATTCCTATGTATTCTTTTCATCTGTAATGTTACTTTCTTAAAATTACTTGTTTTAGGCTCATGACACCTGGCTACATACTCTCAACATCTCTTTTGTCTGTCATTTATGATTCTCTCACACACCCAAATTCATTAGGGATGCTGGACCGCTCTTTTATCACAAACACAGGTATGATCATGAGCATCTTCAGTGTTCATGTGCACAACTTTCCCAACACCTTAGTCTTACAGACCTCCTCAACTCCAGGGAGTCCACAGTTACTCATTTGGCCATCCACGCCCAAAAGCATACAGTTTGAACTTGCCACCTGTTTTTGTTTGGACTGAAGGGTTTATACATTTTTTTAATGGTTGAAAAAATAATGTTTCATGGACATGGACAACAGTGTGGTGCTGGTGGTGGGAAAGGGAGGTGGAGGTGGAAGAGGGCATAGAGGGGATAAATGGTGGTGGAAAACATTAAATTTAAAAAATAAATAACATTTTGTGAAATATAAATATAATGTTAAGTTTAAATTTCAATGTGTACATATACTTTTATTGACTTTTTTTAGAGAGAGAGGAATGGAGAGGGAGAGAGAAACATCAATGTGAGAAGGAAACATCGATCAGCTCCCTCCAGAAGGAGCCTGCCACTGGTGGGGGTGGGGGTGGGGAGGCAACCTTTCGGTACACAAGAGGACACCCAACCAACTGACCCACACCCTTTAGGGCAATAGCCATACCTATTTATTGATGTATTGGCTATGGCTGCTTTCGTACAACAACAGTATTGAGTAGCTGTAACAGAGACTATTGGCTGTAAAGCCAAAAATGTTTACCATCTGAGTCTTTATAGAAAGTTTGTTGACCACTGTCTCAGGAAATACATTTAAGAAATAAGTCCAGATAATTCAGATAGATAAAGACAAATGCTGTATGATTTCACTTATATGTGGAATCTAGAAAAGAAAACAAATGAACAAACAAACAGAATCAGACTCATGGATGCAGAGAGCAAACTGATGGTTCCCAGAGGGAAGGGAGTTGGGAAAGGGGCAGAAAAGGGGAAGGGACTAAGAAGCACAAACATCCAGTTTTAAAATAAGTCACAGAAATGTAATGCACAGCATAGGGAATGTAGTCAATAATATTGCAATAACTGTGTGCAGCGACAGATGGTTATGAGACTTATTGTGGTGATCACTTTGTAAGGTATATAAATGTTGAATCACTATGTTGTACACCTGAAAGTAATATAATATTGTATGTCAACTATAATTAAAAATAAATTTAAAAAAAACTGTCCTGAAACCAGCATTCTGATTTCACCAGTCAAAAAATAACCTATACATAATTTCTAATTAATAAAATTCAGATTTTTAGAAAACGTATTCAAAAACCTTTTATGACACTTATTTTCTGTCTATTTGGATTTGAATTGTTCTTTGTTATAAGCAAGTCAATTTGGTTGCATGGAGTAGAGACACAGTCAAGCAAGCTTAAGCAAAAGAGAATACTAAGGATGACTCTGGAACTCAAGGAAATCCAGAATTAATACATCATTGAAAAGGCCTTACAGAGTACCTCTGAGTTTTAGTTAACTCTAGCTACTTTAGAAGCACAAAATCAAGAACCCTTTTTCCCAGTGGTCTATCAATAATTTACATAGTGATATTTCTCACAGGTGTTGCTTTTTTTCCTAATAACAAGTAGGTCTTTTGGTTTATTTTCACTCTACTCTGCTTCAAAACTTGACCTCACATGTTGTCCCATACAGGCACCTTAGTTCTAAATTCAACTTTTACAACCTGGTATGTGTAGCAACTATTATGGGCTGAGTTGATTCTTCAGGTGTTCATTAAAGTAAATGTACAAAGAAATGTATGTACTTGGCTTAACTCATCCATTATTCTAGCCAATGGGCTGTTTCGAAGTCTGTGATTTGGCTTCCCTAAAATGAAGATTTCACATTATTTCAGTCATTCATGCTTCAGAAGTTGGCAACCTGGAAATCATTCTCCATTACAGCCTAGAAACAGGGAGGCTTCCTTTAGAAGAAGCTGTTGTTGGGTTATCATCTCCCAAAATGTTTCTTCTTGGTTTGCATTCATAATATTCTTCTTTATAGCTGGAATCTAAATTCCTTTAGGGAAGAAATCACTTCTACTTTTATATCCATGATTATACTTAATAGGACTTATTTAAGGGTGCTCAAAATTAGTTGTGGCATGAATGATCATTTCTACCAGCTAGTATAACAAAAACAAACAAAAAAAATCAGCAGACTTTAGATTATTCAAGACCAAAAATACCAAAAACAATCATGAAATATAAATTGTGTGTGTATTTTGCTTCCTGACTATTATCGATCCTCCACTTTGGTTCAAAAGAGAGATTTTGATTTTAATATTTCATATTCTGGTATACAAAATTATGAACATAGAGGGTAAGCCTAGAGAAAAACAAGAATTCTAGAAATAAATAAAAAATAAAATAAATTCAGAGAAATAGATTACCTATTAATAACTGATTTTTTTCTCAAGTGCAAGACTAATTAATAGGTAAGAAACGAGGAGGGGGGCGGAGGGGGAAAGGAAGAGATAAACCAAAGAACTTATATGCATATATGCATAACCAATGCACAGACAACAATGCTGTGGGGGGCCGGGGAGGGCAGGATCGGGAGGAGGGTGTCTAGAGGGAAAAGGGAGAAACATCTGTAACAAAAGTAAATTAATTAATTAAAAAAAAACAAAAAAAACAAAACACCATACCTGGGCTGAAAACACAGGATGTTCCAAATTTTAGAATTCTTATCTTTGGTAGCCCTGAACATAAAGCTTTCTTTAAAATCAAAGCTTTTAAAATTAGTAATTAAGTTTACAAAATGCAATCATATTTTATACCACAACTTGATAAAGAATCATCGATTAATGCAATTTTTGTTTTTTCTTCAAATAATTGGTGACTACCACAATCCAGCATTTATAACAGATGAAATGAAGAGTTTCATATGTTAAAATATTGAGATAAACATTTAAATTTGATTTCATCATCAACCAGGATTAGATCTGTATATCAAGTTTAAAACAAAATATGATTTTATAGTATTGTATGTTTATTTTCTCTCTACAGTTCATCATTTTAAAAATCTATTTAATAAAAAGTGTAACTTAATTCAAGCCCATTTGAGACTTCATATTTGTACTCTACCAATGAAATTCAAGACAGTGGTAGCAATGGCATAATTAAAAAAAACAACAACCTCATAGCACAGACAACAGTGTGGTGATTACTACAGGGAAAGAGGGGTGAGGAGATGACAGAATAGGGTAAAGAGGGGATAAATGGTGATGGAAGGAGACTTGACTTTGGGTGAAGAGCATACAATAAAATATACAGATGATGTATTATAGAATTTTACACTTGAAACCTATATAATTTTATCAGCCAATTCGTCCCAATAAACTCAATAAAAATTAAAAAAAGAAAATGCTTAGCACACAAAATAAATTAAATTAACCTATAGTCGGCTTTTTCAAAATGATTATTAGATGCTCAGCGAGAAATGTAGTCAAATATTTAAATGCCTATATTTATAATGGAAGAATTGTAAAACTAATTTAGATAACTAGAATAATAATTGGTCCCACACAATGTTTCATTTTTGAAATAGAGACTGTATACTCTATATTGTAAAAAAATTGATTTTCTTTTAACAGAGCACTAAAATATGTGACAATAGTGATTATATGTCTATTCCATAATATCACTTAAATGTATCCATCTTCCTCTGACATATAAATAACACAATATAGCATTATTCTTCTTAAAAGAAACTGACTATATGAAAGTTCAATATATGAGGAAATAATAACATGCTTACAAAAGTAAAGGAGAAGCTCTTATGATATGACATTAAATTCTAGATCTAAAGTTGTTCTGGGAATAGCTATTTACACTGCTGGTAAATTTCATATTAGAGGTCCTAGTCTATTGAGTACTTTCCTCTTATTCCCATCTAAAAAAAACCCATAAAACAAACACTCCTCTAAATACAAAAATCCTGTCCTGGACTTCTAATATCTCTGTGTTTAAAATCCCCACAAACTGCCTCTACCTGTAATGAAATATCTATATATATTCATAGTTATCTAATAATTTATACCATTGTTCTGCTGGCTATATTTTATTGTAAATTTTATTAGAAAGACTTTAAAACCAATTTGTTCAATAAGAAGAGGTGATAATTTCTAGAGAATCTGATACAGAAAGTCTGTGTGAGCGGTTCATAAAATATTATCTTATTAAATACAACCATATTTTAATGCTGAGTTGGGCTTAAATTATTTAAATCATTCCATTTTTCATTTGGTGTATATTTATCTTAACATTAATGTAATATCACACTACAAAGGAATGTATACTACATTAATGGACTTTCAAATCCTGTCCTTATGCTATAAATTTGGATTTGTTATTGACCATCTCCTACCTTCATCCCTTCCCTTCCATCTGAAATAAAACTACATACAGGAAAATGCCCAATATGCCAACATCAACATAGTTCACCATTATAGGAAACTTGTCCTAGTTCCTCCATGTACATGTCAATAAAGGAATGAATAGAAGATATGTGAAAATATATTACATATATGTATATGCATAATGCATATATACATATAATGTATATATACACAATGTATATAAATGTACAAATATATATTTCCCCAGAGGCAATATCTATATGATAGAAAATTATACATATTATATATGTATATATTATATATTGAATCATTCCATTTAGTATTATAAGATACAACTTCAAAGTTTTCTCCCTTCTATATAAATTTGTCTTCAAAAAATTCAAAATATATGACAATTTTTGTGATTATTAATTCCTACCAAAGAAAAAAATCTCAAACCATGCAAGAAGAAAAATATTACAAAGTCATTTGTGTGAAAACAGGAATTGTGGCCATATTGAACTTGGTATTGTTTTGTAACACTATATATATGTGCACTGAATACAAACAATATGTTTGTGCATCTGGTAGATGATTTTGCTTACTTCCTTCTAGTGAGGCAGCAAATAAAAGAAATAGCCACTGTCCTTTCTCTCCCAGTATAAATTCTTACTCACTCTGTGCGAATAGGCAGATGTGATAAATATATTTTTCTTTCGAACAGCAGAAACTTAACATCCTTCCCAGTCACACAAATTGATGGTAAAATAGACTAAAAGGTAGAAACTGCCATGTTGCTTTTGCTTTTACCATTATCTTTAAATTAATATTTGTCTGCTTTTAGCGAAGTTCAATAGTAGAAAAGTGAATAACCTAGAGACAAGCAAAATTTAAAATTTACCCCAGACTTACACAAAATCTAACCGAATGATCTCCTTGATGGTTATTTTGCTTAATCCATTATTCAGTGTGAAACACAGGGAGTTTCTGGAAGACTCGATGCTGTTTCATTTCTAATACACATCTAAGATAGTTCTGTTGTCCATGGAATTTAAAATTCTTCAAATTATATGTCAGCACTTAAACAAAAATATTTCCTACAAACTTTGTAGTTTTTAGGTACCAGGGACTGAAGGAGAGTGTTAAAAACCAAGAGAGAAGGGAAAACTGGGGGAAGGGGGAAAATAAGGCAAAATCAGGGAAAGCATTGTCCATTGTGACAACCAATTCATCATGGACCTTTGTTTGGATTTCTCCTCAATAGACCAGAACACAAGGTTTTTGTTTGCATAGACATATTTTTTTGGTGACAAGCAGTTTTCCTGCTAGCTATGATCCTTACCTACTTTATTCTTTCACAAACTGGTGGTTTTCTATCATAGAACTCTAGCTTCTAGAGAACTCTTTTTCTCTTTCAAGCACATTTTGCAAAGGAAAGGTCATAATGCATTTTCTCTGCCCTTCTAACCTTATTTTTGCCACCTGGCCAACTTCGTATCAAAGTACTAATATCTATTTTCAAAGAAAACTACAGTTTCCCTAATATAACATTGTAAGTTGAATCTGCTGTCCCCAAACTCCTTAGCCAGATGCTCTGCATAAAGTTTTAAAGATATATATTATTAAAACATGGCATTGTACATTTTTTTCCTCTGGACTCTGAAATTTGTACTGTTTACTGACATTTCTCATTGATGTAGTTGACTCATGATTTGGGAGCCCACTAGTAGGATGGGGTAGACAGTGAACATGGACCCAAGCAAAATCTGGTCGAAGGTTCATCTAGGGCAACGGTTCTCAACCTGTAAGTCGTGACCCCTTTGGAGGTCGAAAGACCCTTTCACAGGGGTCGCATAAGACATAACAGTAGTAAAATTACAGTTATGAAGTAGCAACAAAAATAATTTTATGGTTGGAGGTCACCACAACATGAGACACTGTATTAAAGGGTCACAGCATTAGGAAGGTTGAGAACCACTGATCTAGGGGGATTCCACTGGGAACTGATCGCCACTTTGGACAAAAATATCAAAGTATCAAGGATAGAGATTGTTGGCCCATTGTGGTCTGTGGGAGTAAGATGATGGGAGAGCAATCTCCAAAGACCAAAATCTATTCTGTGTTGTGACTGAATCATGGAAGGATACTCTAGCCTGTCCGGCTCCTAGGCAGTGAGATATACTGACCCTGACGATAGAAGCTGGGTGTAGCACAGTGCAAAGATTTTGGTCCTTGGAGTCAAATGGTTGATCCTCGGCTCCACTATTTTTTTCCTCTACTTAAAAGAATATTTTTTTTTTTTTTTTTGCTGTGCAGAAGCTTTTTAGTTTGATGTGGTCCCATTTGCTAATTTTTTCCTTTGTTTCCCTTGCCCTCAGCAATGTATCAGTGATAATAACGCTATGTGAGATGTCTGAGATTTTACTGCCTATGTTTTCTTCTAGAATTTTTGTGGTTTTGTGACTTACATTTAAGTCTTTTATCCATTTTGAGTTTATTCTTATGTATAGTGTAAGTTGGTGGTCTAGAGAAATCATCAACAAAACAAAAAGGGAACCTACTGTGTAGGAGAACATATTCATCAGTGATACATCTGATAAGAGGTAATTTCCAAAATATACAAAGAAGTCATACAACTCAACACCAGGAAGACAAAAATCCAATTTAAAAAATGAGCAAAGGACCTGAATAGACATTTCTCCAAATACATTATATAGATCGACCAGAGACATATGAAAAAATGCTCAATATCACTAATCATCAGAGAGAGGCAAATTAAAACTACAATGAGGTATCACCTCACACCTGCCAGAATGGCTGCCATCAGTAATCAACAAACAAGTGCTGGTGAGGATGTGGAGAAAAGGGAACCCTAGTACACTGCTGGTGGGAATGCAGACTGGTGCAACCACTGTGGAAAACAGTATGAGATACCGCAAAAAGTTAAACATGAAACTGCCTTTTGACTCAGTGATCCCACTTCTGAAAATATATCCTAAGAATCCAGAAACACCAATCAGAAAAAATATATGCAGCCCTATGTTCGTAGTTGTGTTAAGGTCTGGAAACAGCCCAAGTGCCCATCAGTAGATGAGTGGATAAAAAAGCTGTGGTACATTTACACAATGGAACACTATTCAACTAAAAAAAGAAAGAGCACTTAACCTTTGAAACAGCATGGAGTGGCCTGGAGAGTATTATGATAAGCAAAATAAGCCAGTTAAAGAAAAATAAATATCCTATGATCTCACTTACTTGTGGAATCTAATGAACAAAAGAAATTGATGAATAAAATAGGAATAGAGGTATGGATGCATGAAACAGAATAACAAATTCAGTGCCAGGGGTGGGGGAGGGAGGACAGGAAGAGATTAACCTAAGAACTTATATGCATATGTGCATAACCCATGGACACAGACAACAGTATGGGAAAGGCTTGGGGTGGGGCGGGGGTTGGGTGGAGGGGGGCAAAAAGGGAGAAAATGGGAGACATCTGTAATACTGTCAACAATAAAAAAAAATGTTTGGCTTTATTTACAAATAAAATTGAAAGATATTTAAGGTGTACATCATGGCAACCTGCCATACATATACATCAGGCTCCACTTTCTAACAACAGGTATTGCCTTTGACAATGTAAGCTCTCTGAGCTGTAATTTTTTTGTTGTTGTTAATCCTCACCAGAGGATTTTTTTTTCTATTTGTTTTTTAAGAGAGAATGGAAGGGAGCAGGGAGGGTGGAGAGGAGAGAGAGTGAGAGAAAGAGAAACATCGTGTGAGACAAACTGATTGGTTGTGTCCCGCACATGCCCTGACCAGGGCTGGGGATTGACCCTGCAACCTAGGTATGTACCCTTCTGGATTCTAACCCTCTACCCTCTAGTGTGTGAGTCAACGCTCTAACCACTGTGCAATGATGGCCAGGGCTGAGCTGTAATATTTTTATGTGTAAAATAAAAATTATATCCATGCCATACAGTTACTGGGAGGACTTAGTAAGACCATCTATAGAAAGTGGCTGACTTATAGCAGCTGCTTATAGATGGTGCTCTTTCTTCCTCTCCCCTCCCTTTTCCTCTCCCCTCCCTTCTTCTCTCCTCCCACCCCTCCCCTTTCCTCCCATCCCCTCCCCTCTCCTACTCTCTCTTCTTCTCTCCTCCCATCCTTTGTTCTCTCCTTCTTCTCCTCTCCTCTACTTCTTAAAGAATTTCCCTAGAAAAATTTAAGAAAAACTGAAGGGCTAGTTACCCTTTTCAAGAGATCATGAAAAGGACTTATTAAAATATTGCATTCACTGTTACTTAACCAGTGCCATCATATGAAAAGAAAATGTATTGATATAGTGGGGGTATGCACACCAGAGGTGGTGTGGAGTCACAGGAAGGGACATTTCAACCCAGTGTGACTAAAGTATCTAATGTGAGGCATAGAGTAATAAGAGACAAGTCTGCAGAGGGTGATCATTTATCTGAGAGTGGCATTACAGAGTAAACATCTGAAGAGTGTGTAATTTAGTCCGATTTAAGTTTCAGATAGATAATTCTGGCAGCAGGATGGAGCATAGATTGGGGAATGGAAGCAAGAGTCAAGGTGAAGCGCCGAAGTTTATAGGACCTCAGTGAGAACGATGACCAAGGGGCAGACAGTAGTGTCAGGACGTGGTTTCTGTTGGTCCTGTGAGGATGCCACAAAATGGCAACAGGGAATACAGAAAGCGAGGGATTGAGGGAGAAAGTATGAGAGAAGATTTCACTCAAGGCTGAAAGAAAGCAAATGTTTTTTATTTCATGCACCTAGTTTAGGCGGCTTTAGACCATATGCATCCCTTGTTTAAACCAGGAAATGGTTGTTTAGGACCTTGGAAATTATGTTCAATGAATAGTTTAAGGGGTATAATATATGGTGGTAATGAATGAAAACAGAATATTAAAATATTATGATATTAGGCCATAAATAAAATGCCCATATATTTCCCATCTAAAATCAGCACATGTCTGATAATAAACTTGTTTTTTTTTCATTCTCATTTGTGAACTTAATAATACATAAATGATTCAAAGAGTAAACTACATTTAATTATACATATAGAGATTGGAATCTGGACTGATCTGGAAAATCAGACTATACTGTCACTCCCATAATATGCAGGAAAAATGACCACAAATGAGAAAAGTACATAAAAAGATACTTAAGTCATAAAACTTTCAACCGTTTTATGAAAAATGCATGTATTTTGCTGGGACTGAGGTAAACCTGGTTATCACCACTGTTCATTTGAACTTTATACTTTGGAAACAACACGGTGACCGAATGTTGTAATGTAGGTTATCTCTCAGTTCAGATGCTAATGTCATTTGATAACGAATTCGTTTCTTTCCATGCCTAGTCTAGGCATTAAAGCCTCAAGATGCTGCTTGTACCACTCAGATACCACTTAGTTCAAAGCGGCTTTGGATGAGTAACACAAAATGTTCTAATTCTTTCTTTTTCTGCTGCTTCTGTTTTGGTTTGGTTTTGTTTTTCCCTAGAGAAACATAAGAATCCATACAATTTTATTTATAACCTAATGGCACGTGTCTTATCCTTCTAGTCTACATGCCTTTATATATTTTTATTTATACTCTCACCTATTGCCTGTCCTAGATTTTATTAAAATATTTAAAGAATTTTGCTATGATATATTTTTTAAAAAAAAATTTTTTTCTTTATTGATTTTAGAGAGAGAGGAAGGGAGAGGGAGAGAGAGATAGAAACATCAATGAGAGAGAACATCGATTGGCCGCCTCCTGCATGCCCCCCACTGGGGATTTGGCCTACAACCTGGGCATGTGTCCTGACTGGAATCGAACTGGTGACCTCTTGGTGCATGAGTCGATGTTCAGCCAGTGAGCCACACCAGCCGGGCATTATGACATCTTTTTGAATGTTGATTTTGTTTCTATTATATTACTCAGACACAAATACCCCAAACTTGAGTCTCTCAGTTTTTAATTTCAACAGTGATATAGGAAAACTTACATTTGTATTTAACCTCATGGTTGAACCATGACCATGTCATTTAAGTTGATCATAATCGGATAAATTTTAACAACATGCATTGTTTCCATTTTCATTATTATTATCATTTTTTAAAATTCATGTGTTTTTGCCATGCAATGAATTGACTCAAATATTTTTAACAGGTATTTTGGGTAAGTAAATGTGTTCTCTTACTTATTGTTTTATTCTAAGCCCCACTGGAAATCAAACTGATCACACAGCTAAGTTCTGGTCATTATACTTTAGTTGTTTCTTACAGTCATATCTTTTATTTATTTATTTATTTATGTATTTATTTATTTATTTATTTATTTTTTATTCTCACCCAAGGACATTTTTTTGCACTCATCTTCAGATAGAGCGGGAGGGAGAGAGAAAGGAAGAGAGAGAGAGAGAAACATCAATGTGAGAGAGACACATTGAGTGGTCGCCACCCGCACAACCCCAACCGGGGCCAGGGACAAACTGCAACTGAGGTACGTGCCCTTAGCGGGAACCAAACCCAGGACTCTCTGGTCCACGGGTCAATGCTCTAACTGCTGAGCCAAACTGGCCAGGGCCTTACAGTCATATCTTAAATGTCATCTGCACTGCCTCAAATATAAAGTACAGGATACCTCTTTGTTCCATCTTCTTCTTCGCCTTTGTTCTACTACTGCTTAAAACTTAATTAATCACAATTATTTATTTAAAGCTTTTAGGTTTAATGTAAAGTAGAAAACCAAACCACATAACCACAGTGACACTAATTCAATGGGTCATTGAACCTCTCTAGATTTGCCAGAGAAACAAATCCTCAATAAACTACAATCAGCGTGTCCTTTACAAGATAAGATGATATTTTTGTGTCATGTTTTAATCACGGAACATACAGAAAAATCTACAGTGAATATTTCATTTGACTCAAAATTTCTTAGTAGACTCCTTAAAAATCACTTTTTTTGCATATAGAATAAGATTTTATTTGTAAAAAATAAATATCAATTTTGGAAATTCCCAGGAATGTGTTATATAAAATGAGATAAAGCTATAACTTAGTAACAATTGAGGTGTGACACCAATTTGATTGTAGATCTGTGGTTTGATGATTTGCAGATTCTATATGGTTTCTGTGGTTAGGACAGAGGAGTCCCAAGGAATTCTGAGCTTTCTACCCGCAGATCCCAAAGACCTGACAGAATTGTGGTGTCATTAACTGAATGAAGAAGTCACAGAGAATGCATAGCTTTCTGAGAAAAATGCTATAGCTGTAGTTTCTACTAATATGCATTCATCTAAGAATGTCTAACAACCGACAACGTAAATTAAGTGTCATTATTAGATAATATTTTAAATTTAACCAAACACTTCTATAATTAGTATCTCATTTGATCACCACAAAAATTCTATGATTTGGTAAGCAGGAGAGATAGTATCATTAGATAATTTACTTTATAAATGAGAAAATGTGGAGATGAAAACGATATTTTTTGGAAGAATACAGAATATTCTGAACCTGCTGATGTTACACCACTGTTTGATGGGTGAGTATTTTGAGCTCTAACTTTCACATTTTGATACTTTGACTCTCTATTTATAAATATATTTTATCATTATAACAACATTTATAAGTTTTCATTTATTTTTAGAATAAATATTTAGGTTATTTTTAGAATAAATCTGTTAAGCAAAATTTATTCCATAATTAACTGGTTATACATTATCGTTAAGTAATTTCCTTATTTTCATTATTTTTCTTTTACTGAAAAATTTTAATTGGAATAAGTTATTGCTGTGTAAATTTTATGAGAAAAATTTGATTAGAAAATCAATTTTGTCCCAATCCAACCTTTTTTTAAATTTTTTTATTAATGTATTTTTGTTACAGATGTTTCTCCTTTTTTCCCCGTTGACACCCTTCTCCCAATCCCTTCCCCCTGCCCCGTCCCCAGCATTGTTGTCTATGTCCATGGTTACACATACATGCATATAAATTCTGTGGTTTATCTCTTCCCTCCCCCATCCCCTCTTCTGAGGTTTGTCAGTCTGTACCCTACTTCTATGTCCTAAGCAAAACAAGCCAATCAGAGAAAGACAAATATCACATGATCTTATTTATTTGTGGACTATAATGAACAAAACAAGCTGATGAACGAAATAGACCCAGAGCCAATCCAACCTTTTTATTTTATTTATTTATTTTTTTTATCCTCACCCGAGGACATTTTCTCATTTTTTTTTTTGGTCCAGATATCGAGTGGGAGGGAGAGAGAGGAAGAGAGAGAGAGAGAGAAACATCGACGTGAAAGGGACACATCGAGTGGCTGCCACCCACACGATCAACCAGGGCCGGGGACAAACTGCAACCGAAGTACATGCCCTTAGCGGGAACCGAACCCGGGTCTCTCTGGACCGCAGGCCGACGCTCTAACCGCTGAGCCAAACCGGCCAGGGCCCAACCTTTTCAATGGTTATACTTTCTGATCTTTGCTTTAGTCATTATTCTACCAAGTTAAATTTTCCTGTATCTAATTATATGTAAATATTTCAATAAGATATTATTCTTCATCTAAAACTTTAGTTAACAAATTTTGTCATGTTCAGTTATATCCGTTCTTGATTTTTTTTTCTGTTGATTATTTCTAGCATGTTCACTTGTTAAGTACATCAAACCAAAATGTCATTAGAATTAAAATGGAAACATCAAAATCACTTACTTTGAGTTGGGTGCTTATTTGTACATTTTGGTGATACTTATTGAAAAAGCTGGAACAATACTCATTTTAGAGAGCAAAAAGAGACAGATGAATCAGAAACGGATTTAGAGATCACAAATTTTAAGCCTGCTGTATTTCTTCAACAAATGATATTTTTTTACATCATTGCACTTCCTTTATGTTAAGAAGTAATGGGTGACACATACCCTTTCCAACTAACCAACATGAAAGAGAAGTCCTGAATTGAACTAGATATCAGAAATCATTTCATTGGTATAAAGAATTTCAGATGAAGAATTTAACATCAGAAAATTGATGAAACCAGATAGAATTACAATAGATGCCCACTTGGATTGCTGAGCAAAATAATTTCTCAATAACTAGATTCAAATATTATTAGACCACCATTCATTCAAAACATCTAAAGTATTGAACTAGCTTCTTCACCTCTTCCAATGTAATAATTCCATACCTTTTCAAAAATATGTTTCATCATTTAGCAACATCAGTGGCTTATTCATAATTACTATATGGAGAGATTAAGGTTTTAAAATAACTAGTGAAGGAGTGCCCGGCTAGCTCAGTCGGTAGAGCATGAGACTCTTAAAATAACTAGTGGAAGGGACACTGTGAGGAAAATAAATAAAAAATCTTTGCTCAGAAAGACAATAACTTGAAGGGTTAGAGCAAAAGATTCAGAGTCAGATAGATGTTTATTCGGGTGCTTCCTCTGCCACATACTGGTGGGATCTCTTGTGCAAGTTATTGTCTTTCTCAAGGCCTCAGCTTTCCCATGCATTAAATGAGCATGATCATAGCTCCTACTTCACAGGTGCTTGTGCAGGTAAAGTAAGATAATGTAAACAGAGAACTTAAGCCAGGGCAAGCAATACATTCGATATTTTGTAAATGTTATTTAACTGAAAATCACAATAGTATATGGTTAAAATGTTTTAAACTGTGTAAAGTGCTGTAGAAGTAATAGTTTTACATTGCATCATATGTCTTTGTTATTTGCATAGGCATTGCTCTTCATTAATAGAAACATGGCCTGTAGAACCTAGCCACTGTTGCTACAAAATACCACTGTCCTACACATTATGTGTATTTTATATTTATATTTATGGTATTTATAAAATACTCTTGCTGAGGGAGATCGTGGACATTTTTATGAAAACATCCTCTGGTGGAACTGATTTCATATTTTAGTTGTAGAAAGTGATGTCAAATATTTCCTATACTGTGTTTTAAATTCAGTGATTTTCAAATTATTATTCTAAACTGTATATGATAACTTACAAAGGAAATATTTTGGGTATTAATTTTTTTTAATGCAGCATATGTATTTGTAAGGGTCTTCAGAAGAATTTTTGCTTGGGATTTTTTTTCTTTTGGCTTTATTATTATTATTATTATTACTATTATTATTTTTATTTTTAAATTTTCAATTACAGTTTACATTCAGTATTATTTTTATTAGTTTCAGATGTACACCAAAGTGGTTAGGCAATGATATGCTTTACAAAGTGGTCACCCCAATATTTCTAGTACCCTCCTGGCACCATACATAGTTATTACAATATTATTGACTGCATTTCCTATGCTGTACTCTACATCTCCGTGACTATATTGTGACTACCAATTCATACTTCTTAACCCTTTTACCTTTTCCACCTAGCTCCCCCCAACCCACTCCCCTCTAGTAACCATTAGTCTGATCTCTGTACCTAAGAGTCTGTTTCTGTTTTGTTTGTTCATTTATTTTGCTCTTTAGGTTCCACATATAAGTGAAATTGTATGGTATTTGTCTTTTTCTGTCTAACTTATTTTACTTAGCAGAATACACTCTAGGTCCATCCATGGGTAGCAAATGGTAAGATTTCATTCTTTTTATGGCCAAATAATATTCCATTGTGTATGTATCACCACTTTTTTATCCACTCGTCTTTTTTTTAATTTTAGAGAGAGAGGAAGGGAGAGAAAGAAACTTTGATGTGAGAGAGAAACATTGATCAGTTGCCTCCCTTACGCTCCCTGACCTGGGATCAAACTTGCAACCTAGGTATGTGCCCTGGCCGGGAATTAAACCCACAACCTTTTGGTGTATGAGAGAACACTTCAACCAACTTAGCTACATGGCCAGGGCTCCACTCATCTTTTGATGGGCACTTGGGTTGCTTCAATAGCTTGACTATTATTGTTAAATGACGCTGTAATGAACATAGGGGTGCATATATTTTTTTGAATTAGTGTTTTGGGTTTCTTTGGATATATTCACAGAAGTGGTATCACTGGGTCATAAGGCAGTTCCATTTTTAATATTTTAAGGACCATGTATACGGTTTTCCACAGTGGTTGCACCAACAGTGCACGAGGGTTCCCTTTTCTCCATATCCTCGCCAATACTTATCATTTGTTGATGTAGTGATGAAAACCATTCTGACAGGTAGGAGCTCATTGTGGTTTTAATTTGCATCTCTCTGATGATTAGTGACATTGAGCATCTTTTCCTGTCTATTTGTCATCCGCATGTCCTCTTTGGAGAAGTGTCTATTCAGGTCCTTTGCCCATTTTTAATTGGATTGTTTGTTCTTTTGGTGTGAGTTGTATGAGTTTTTTATAAATTTTTTATAAATTATGCCCTTATTGGATGTATCATTAGCAAATATATTCTCACGTTCAGTGGGTTGTCTTTTCATTTTATGGTCTCCTTTGCTTTGCAAAACTTTTTAGATCAATGTAGTCCCATTTTTTGTTTGTTTGTTTGTTTGTTTCTCATGCCTGAGGAGATATAGAAGAAAAAAATATTGCTAAGAGGAGATTTTACTGCCTGTGTTTTCTTCTGGGAGTTCCATGATTTCAAGTCTTACATTTATATCTTTAACCCATTTTGCCATTATACTTGTATGTGGTGCAAAAAAAAAAAGTGTTCTAGTATTATTATTATTTTTTTGCATGTATCTGTCCAATTTTCTCAACACCACTTATTGAATAGACTACCTTTACCCCATCATATGTTCTTGCCTCCTTTGTCATATAGTACATGACCAGGCAGGTGGTTTATTTCTGGGCTCCCTATTCTGTTCCACAGATCTATGTGTCTGTTTGTATGCCAGTACCACGCTGTTTGATTAGAAGTTTTGCTTTTTTTAAGTGAAATAAATTGTGAAACCCTATTGTCTGAGTACATTTTTGGTTCCATAGTACAGTCCAGAATTTTTCTTAGCCTTTATATATGCGGAGAATTGTTTTAATTACAAGGAAAAAAAATTGAGGTGACAAACTCTAGGGAAAAAAATAAGACTTTACAGGAGTAAACCTAATCTTACAGTTTCTATATTAATTCATTGTACTTTGAAGAGTCATAAACAGATATTAGAATTAGAGCTAAATATAGGAAGCTCTTGGTTTTTAATTATTTCTCGAAGAGTAATTAGGTTGCCATAAAAGCCCGATCTCACCTGGGTTGGCAGTAAAATAATATCAATGCCTAATAAATATAATTTAACATTGATCAAGGTAATAAAGGCATATACAGTAAATAAGGGGGAAATAAACCACTGAAATAGACAATTGTGTTTGAAATAGTCTTTTCTAATCACAGAAAAACCTCTTTGATATATTCCAGCCTTGGAGAAACCAATCTGAATTAACAACAACAACAAACAACTATAGACTCTAACAAGAAATGCAGATCTATTACTTTCAAATTCCCCTGTAAATGTAGTTGCTAATAAAAGCATTTCTAAGTAACAGACTTCCATTGCATGCTTTCATAAATAGGTAGGAATCATTTTGAAATTAGTTAGACCCATTTGTATTACACAATGTGTTAAAATCTTTAAGAACAGCTTGGTTAAAAGCCTCAAGCAATCTTGTTTATACTATTAGCAAATCCTTGCTTCATAGATCATACAAAAGTAAATTTCAGCCAAGCCTAGTTCAAATTATCATAAATTCTGAATTATATTCAGCATTTTAAAGCTGGAAGGGACCTCAGAGATCTTCCAGTGAAGTCTATAATAATGAGGTTTTCCTGGCTGTTACATCTAAAATGCGTGCTATATGTATAAACAAATTCTGAATATTGTTGGCTATTTTCAAAAATGTTTCTGACACTCTATTGTTACTTCCATATGGTGTATCTTTTCAAACTTATTGATAATTTCACATGCTATTCAGAAATGTTTTGTCAGGGTGATTTAAAATCATTAGCACTGTGTTGCATCATTTCTGTTATTTGCTTTATCTTTTTGTTCTCCAGTCCCCCTCTGGTCCAGAAAGTTCAGGAGTCTTCACACTGACAGTTTGAATAGACACAATATACAAATAGCACAGCCAACAATTTCAAGAAGTTGTAAAAAGTAAAAACGGAACTATTACACAGATCTGAAATCACTAGTGGTGGGAGCCACCATGTGGCTTTCCACACACATGAGAGAAATCTTAGAATTTCACTCCCGCAGTCTGCCTGCTTAGGTGAAATTTTACTGGGAGGAAATCAGAGAAACCTGGACATGCAACACTGCAGAACTGTATGCAGCAGGTGCTGCGAAACTGGGTCTCTTCTTGTCAGGCTCTCTAACTGTACAGTGTAGTTCTAGGAGACGTTTCTGGGACCATATGAGAAAATTTTCAAAATCTGCCATCACTTCTAGGAGAAAATAATGTGGCTTTTGTCATTTGGGCACCATCCGCCCAGTCACCTTGTTCCCTGGTGTAACCTACTTTATTTATCCATGCAAAAAATATTTACTGAGCAGCACCCAGGCGCCCAGCATATGCTATGTTGCCAAGAGAAATGCAAAAGAAATGTTAGACACAGTTTCTGACCTCAAAGAGTTTTATGTTTGATTACGGAGAAAGAACACCTTCGTGAAGCAGCTGAATTATAACACATGACAGTATACAATAATTGCCAGAGCGGTGGCACAATTAATGTTACTAGAAAGGGGAGATTGGTATGGACTCAATGTCGGGAAGATTCCCTGTAGGAGATAAATCCAGATCTAGACTTATTAGAATAGGTAGGGTTTTCTGGACTGAGGGAATAATGACGGGTAACCCAAGTGTAAGCAATATCTAAGTGTGGAATGGTTCAGAAAATAACTTTTAAAATAATTCTGCCACTACATTTAAATGAATTAAAACTGAAGATTCACCATCTCTATTGTATTAAATACATTTCAAGAGCTAAATAGCCACAGGTGGCTAGTGGCTAAACTATTGGACAGCAGAGACAGAGGACATTTCTATCACCCTAGAAAGTGCTGTCCGACAGCTCTGTGCAATATTCAGTTCATAGCAAGATTAACTTGGTTACAGTTACAAAGCTGAGGACTCGGGGTGAAAGGGAGCTCAGCTCAAGTCACAGAAAACTTACTTACAGGGTCAGTGAGCCAAGGCAGAAAATAATTCCTGAATGGAAATGCCATTATGAGTCAGAGGATGTTTCAGCACTTCACAGAGCCCATATGCCAAGCAGAACTTTACCTCCTCCAAAGGCTGGACCAGTTTGTGTGAGGGACGTAGGCTATAAGGGGGTAGTAAAGGGAGGAAATGAACTAGCTTATGAACTAATTTATTTGGAGATGTGAAAGGGTATAAAAAAAAAACAACAGCAATATCCAAGGGCAAGAAAATAACTGAAGACAGGAACAGTAAATAGCAATTTGTGGATTTGACAAAAGTCCTACCTTGCAAATAACAATTGATCTTCAGACACAAGATAATGTCTTAGATTGCTGAAGGCTTAGGGTGATTTGTTTGCAAGAAGCATTAAAAAAAATGATTGGAAAGAAAAAGGTACTGACAGAGCAGAAGGGGGATGTTGGAGGGGTTCTACATATTTAGGTACTGAAGCCACTCTATCAAGTTGGAAAGGCATAACGCCTGGGAAGAAGAATGATAAAGTAAGAAACACCTCTTGTACTGTATCTCTGATGACCAGCGATTACCAAGCATGCCTTAACTCCTACCACTTAAGGACAGTGAAATCTCTTTTTTTTTTTTAATTATAATATTTGCAGATTTATACAGAATATCCTCTAGGCCTAACATAGGGACCTTGTCTGTTATTGAGTCCTAATCGTGATGCTATCTGGTAACACAAGAGGACATAGTCCATGGAAACACCTTCTGACTATGTTTTCTGTTGTGACTGAGATTTTATAGGCATCTACAAGGACCCAATTGGTTGATTTAGAATCTTAGAATGACCACAAATCAATGTTTATTCATTCATCACAATCCCTGGCATAGTGGACTGATTGATCAGGGAATTTGAATTACATTTTGTTTTTTGCATGTTTCTAATGCTACTTAAAGAATTTTTAAGGATATGGCAAATTTGAGAGCTGGAGCATGCTACAAAATGATTTAGTGCAAGGTATTTGTTTTAATATATGAAAAGATGAGGCCTAGAAAATTCAAATGACTTTCTAAAAGTCTCACAGCTCAATGGCAGCTCTGGGCCTTCTAATTCTTAGCCCAAAGTTTTTGTTTTACATACTATGATGTTAGCTATTGTATTAATTTTAGTAGCCAATGTATTAGAAAGAGGTCAACTCTCAGTCCCAATCTTCGCTATTCAAATAATATGTGATTCAAATTAGAGTAATTAATTTTTTCCCACAAAATGAAAAGTGCCACAAAATATTCCTAAGTACATTTTTAAATAAATAAATAGCCATTTTCTTTATTACTGTCTTCCTCCTTCCTAGGGAAGCAGTATTTGAAGACAGATGATCGGTGTAGATGATAAGCTAACACAGACAGAAATACATCTAACTTCTTCCCCTTGTAGCAGGCTTTCTCACTTCTGGCCCTTGAAGCACCCATCTCACAGTATTCACATGCTTGCAGAGAGTCTTTCCATTTCAGGTTGGCCATGTGACTTGCTTTGGCCAATGAGACAGTAGCAAATGTGATACAAGTAGAGGTGTGATTAAGCTCAAACTAGAGGAGATTATTGAGAAGAGACCCTGGAGGAGGAAGAGCCATCTTGGACATTCTAGCCCCAGCAAGCTCCTAAAACTCTTATCTAAATACAGCCATACAAGTAGCCTCATCAATCTTAAGCATTTTACCAGACACACACACACACATGAAAAAATTAATTATCTTAACTATGTGAGATGATGGATGTGTGGAATGTGTTAAGTATCATGATCTGGTAACCATTCTACAATGTGTATGTATATCAAATTATCACATTGTATGTTTCAAATATATACAGTTGGGTTTGTCAATTATTCCTCGAGAATGCTAAAAAAGGAAAATAAAACAAACAAACAAAAAATCCACTGAGGACAGTGAAGCCAAAGCTGCTTCACAGTTTCTACCCTAGCTCATAATCTGACAATGATGTTATTGTAATGGAATTCCAAAACTATAAAAATGTATTTGTTTTCCTTAAACTCAAATTATAGAGATAAGTAGAATGCCAACTCCATATTTTTTTAATGACTATGTTCCTTAGTTTTACTAGAGGGACATCTCTGATGTTTGTTATTGGAGGAAAAATAAAGGTAGCATGTCTTTTCTTTGAACTAATTAGCACTTTCATACTTTATTGGGATTATTTTTACCTTTATAGACTTTTTAAATTATGGGCTCTCAAAAGAGACTTAGAGCTTTTAATGAACAAAGTTTTTAAAAGTAAATGTTAGTCTTTATATTCTGATAAAGAGAAGTAAGTAGAATAATCTTTAGGAATATAGGTCTCAAAATGATGTATTTTTTTTAATCTCAAATTTCTCTCCAAAGGGGGAGTGGCAAATAAATGTAATGCTGGGCTATATTCTGATTCAAAGTGATCAAGAGAATAGATGTCAAAAAGGCAGTTTGGAATCTAGCATACCAACTGGAAATTAGAAAAGTGATTTTTCAGATATAAATATCTTTATAGAGGATAATTATACACTTGAGAGTTGAACAATATAGGCTAAACTAATTGAAAAATATAAGTGGCATAAAGGTTCTTTCTTTTTTCATGAAATAAAACTAAGAAAAAATATAATATAAAGTACCATTTTCAGAAAAATCCATGAGCCAGTCATCAATGAGACAAGTAATGGAGTATCTGATTTGAAGTCAGAATATGCACATTTAAATTTATTTCTTACTAAGTGTGGGATGTTGAAAGAGTCCCCAAATGTTCTTTATTAACAGATTGCTAATCTATGAACAACAACAACAAAACAAACCACAAAACTTTCTAAAGCTAGAGAGGCCTCATTAATGAGGGAAAATTAGTAAAAATAGTTGCCAATATGTCTTAGGTATAAATTAACCAAAACACTATCAAATATAATATCTCAGCAATGTAAATATAATTTTTTAGACAGTCCACAAGTGCTTCCTAGTTCCTAGGTTATGGACCTAATAAAAGATTCAGTCGAACTTAGAGGTAAAGAATGAGGCATAAAAACATGTGTTTCCTAGTTATGGGGAAGTGATGGGAGTTGAAGAGAAACAACTGAAAGAAGCTTTGGCCTATAGCATCATCCTACCAATGCATTATACAAAGGACCTCCAGATATTCTTATCCAAATAGAGAAAGGATAAACCCTATCCATTTTTTGTGCCATTGCTATCCCATATTTGGATTTTACATCTGCTTCGTTGAGGTTGATTTGTAGCAAATGTTCAAATAATTTGTTTATAAAGTTACATAATTATTATTTTTCTGACCACTTATGCATCTGAAACCGTCCTCAAATGGCTTTTACACAAGAAAATACAAAATGGTTGGATGTGAAACTTTTAAGTCACAATACTATTCTTTCAGAACCCTTAGATATTTTTCATTGTTTTAGAATATTTACTTGTAATGTCTGAAGCTAGCTGGATAAATTTTTTTCCTTTATGGATAGTCTATTTTTCCCCATTATTTGAATACTTGGCACTTTTTAAATTATTAATCATTTATTGTAATTCAGAAGTTTGTCAATATGAGTTTTGTATGTCTCCTCTATTGTTTTATCTTGAATTTAGTTAAATAGCTCAAATCTTCATATACAGATCAATCAGTCAAGTTTTCTTCTATTATATCTTTATTTACTGCTTCTGTTTCATATGTTTTATTTCCTTTTTTAGGAACACAAATTAAACATATTAAAGCTCCTTTTTGGTCTTATTAATTATCACGTTCTCTTTCATAATTTTTGTCTCTGTATTCTCTTCTTACACACTCTAGGAGGGCTTCTCAAATCCACCTTCCACATCACTGATTCATGCTTTTGTATTATCATTACTAGAATTCAATATTTTCACTGTCTTTTAAAACATGGGCTTTGATTTTCCTGTTATACATTTTATTTTATTACATTCCTTTTTAGCTTATCTATCATCCTTTTGTATTTCACTCTGTTTTTAATTGTCTGCTGTTGCTGCTTCATGGAGGCTCATTCTTGCATTTTATTGGAGTATAGCAAACAAGTTTCAAAATGTCTCTTGAGTCTTACAAGAACTTAATTTTAGAAACATACTCTTTCTTTGAGCCTTCAAGTTGGTAATTCTTTTCCCCTATTTCACAGTATTTTTTGTTACTTATTGTTTTATTTTGTTTCTACTTTTTACAAGTTGTTGAATGGGACACTCCCTAAACTCAGAATATAGAATGGATGGATTACCCTAAACCACACTCTCTGGTGAATCAATGACAACATCTCCTTCTCAGATTCAAACCTAGAAAGAAAGTTAATGTGCCCAGATTCCAATATGATTTTCTAAAAGGCATTCATTCTACTAAGGTGGCAATTTATTTTACCTCCTACCTGGTGTTCTAAAATTCTGAGAAAATATAATAGAAAACAACATAAATGTCCTGCTATAAACTGTATCCAAAGTATCTCTGTCATTGTCTTCAGCCCTTTGCTTAGGGAGACAGAAGCAGTCAGTGTGCAATGATGAGCAGTCAGCAGTCCCTAGCTCCTGCCCAACTGTTTCTGAAAGATGTTCTATCTTTTTTATTCCAGGACCACGACTTGTTGTATATTGGGGTGACATTGGTTTGCAAAATCATACAGGTTTCAAGGGTACAAGTAAAAAAAAAAACATCATCTGACACCGCATCCTGTGCCTGTCGTCCCAAGTAAAGCCTCTTTCCATCCCCATTTTCACAGCCTTTGCCCACCTCTACCTACTCACCATCCCCTTTCCCTCTGGACATCACCACACTGTTGTCTGTGTCTATGTGTTATGTGTATATGATTTTCGGCTAATCCTTTCACCTTCTTTCATTCAGTTCTCCAAAACCCCTCCCCTCTGATAGGTGTCAGTCTCTTCCATGTATCCATGTCTCTGTTTCTGTTTTGTTCATCTGTTTGTTTTGTTCATTAGATTCCACATATAAGTGAGATCATATGATATTTGTCTTTCTCTGACTGGCTTAATTCATTTAGGATAATAACCTTTATCCATGCTGTAGCAAAAGGTAAAATTACTTTCTTCTTTCTTTTTACAGCTGAGTAGTAGTCCATTATGTAATTGTACCACAGGTTTTTTACTCACTCATCTACTGATGGGCTCTTGGGCTGTTTCTGAATCCTAGCTATTATAAATAATGCTGCAATGAACATAGGGCCACATATATTCTTTTGAATTTGTGTTTCAGCTTTCTTAGGATATATTCCCAGAAGTGGAATTGCTGGGTCAAAAGGCAGTTCTATTTTTAATTTTTTGAGGAAACTACATACTGTTTTCCACAGTGGCTGCCACTGTTATTCAACATAGTACTGGAAGTCCTAGCCAAAGCAATCAGACAAGAAGAAGAAATAAAAAGTATTCAAATTGGAAAGGAGGAAGTAAAACTGTCATTATTCACAGATGACATGATATTGTATATAGAAAACACTAATGACTCCACCAAAAACAAAACAAAACAAAACAAACAAACCTGCTATATCCAATAAATGTATTGGGCAAAATAGCAGGATACAAAAT
Organism: Tadarida brasiliensis; assembly: GCA_030848825.1. Classification (NCBI taxonomy): domain Eukaryota; kingdom Metazoa; phylum Chordata; class Mammalia; order Chiroptera; family Molossidae; genus Tadarida; species Tadarida brasiliensis. Next base: position 31,691,329 of record CM061263.1, on the reverse strand, counting down.
TAATATTCAGAAATTGGTGGCATTTTTATACAGCAATAATGAACTCTCACAAAGAGAAATTTAAAAAAGCAATCCTATTTACTATTGCAACAACAACAAAAAATAAGGTACCTAGGAGTAAATTTAACCAAGGAGGTAAAAGACCTGTACTTGGAAAATTATAAGACACTGAAGAAAGAAATTGAAGAAGATACAAATAAGTGGAAGCATATACCATGTTCATGGATAGGAAGAATTAAAATCATTAAAATATCCATACTACCCAAAGTAATCTTTAGATGCAATGTAATTCCTATTAAAATACCAATGACATATTTCACAGAGGTAGAACAAATATTCCAAAATTTTATATGGAACAAAAAAGACTCTGAATAGCCTCAGCAATCTTGAGAAAGAAGAACAGAGTTGGAGAGATCACAATACCTGTTATCAAACTATACTACAAGGCCATTGTAATCAAAACAGCCTGTTACTGGCATAAGAACAGGCATACAGATCATTAGAACAGAACAGAGAGCCCCCAAATAAACCCATGTCTTTATGGTCAATTAATATTTGACAAAGGAGGCAAGAGCATGCAATGGAGTAAAGACAGTCTCTTTAATAAATGGTGTTGTAAAAATTGGACAGGAACATGCAAAAAAGTGAAACTAGACCACCAATTTACACCATACATAAGAATAAACTCAAAATGGATGAAAGACTTAAATGTAAGTAGCAAAACCATAAAAGTCCTTGAAGAAAACATAGGCAGTAAAATCACAGACATCTCTTGTAGCAATATCTTTGCCAATATATCTCCCCAGGCAAGGGAAACAACAGGAAACATAAACAAATGGGACTACATCAAACTAAAAAGCTTTTGTACAGTGAAAGGAACCATCAACAACATGAAAAGATGCTCTTTCTAAATGGTGAAAAAGATTGCTATTAGGAAGGTAGGAAAGGTCAGAGTAGACTTTTAAATACCTCAAAAATCAACACATTGATAGTCTCTTTTATTGGTTGGTGTATACCCTGAATATAAACCCAAAGAAATAATATGAGGAAACTACAAATTGTCTTCTTATCTTTTTAGGTGTTCTTTTTGTCTTGCGATGAAACCTAAGAATGTCAAGAAATTGACCTACCACTGGTTATCAGAAGTTCCTCCCAGATTCTAGCTTTAGGTTCTTTAAGACTTGATGCCTTGTTTTTGTTTTTTGTGTGTGTGTGTTTTTTTTTTTAGTGTTTTTGTAAGTATCTTAAGATGTAATTAGCAAAAATTACATCTTGGACTATTTTAAAGAAGTTACCCAAGATGTTTTTTCACTACTAATGACCTCTTAAAAATATTAATTTTACTTGTAATAACTAATAAATATCATCTGCTTAAACATTCTTACCATTACAAACCTTCTAAAAATCCCAATGTTTCTGTAAATCACAGGACACTATTATGATTCCAGTTCATGTAAAAAAATTCCATTGATTTCCATTTTCTATCTCCTTCTTTACTTGTCTCACAAAATAGATGTTTTAAATAATGATAATTTTATTTAGATCTACTATCCTTTGAGTCTTTCTATTCATTTATTATTTTTCCACTTATCTCTTCATGCAGTAAAATTTATTGAGTAATTACTACGCAGTTGGCAGTAGTATAGACCCTGTAGATACTGAGATGTATGTAGGTTCTGCCTTCAAGAATGTATGATGTAATCAATAAGACAGATGTGGAAACAAATCTTTATACTATGCTATAATAAATCTTTGTGAAAGTACACATAGTGTGGAAAATATCGAAATACTAGTGCCAAGGAGCATCTGATTTTCATATACTTAGGTTATTATTTTTATCAACAATTAAGATTCAAAATTTCATTTTAAACATTGTTTTCGGGACTGTGGCTTCTTTTTTTTTTAATCCTCACCGGAGGATATTTTTCTATTTATCTTCAGATAGAGTGTGAGGGAGAGAGAGAGAGAGAAAGAGAGAGAGAGAGAGAAACATCAATGTGAGAGAGACACATCAGTTGGTTGCCTCCCGCAGGAACCAGACCAGGGCCGGAGACCAAACCACAACCAAGGTACCTGCCCTTGACTGGAATTGAACCCGTGACTCTTTGGTCCTCAGGCCAACACTCTCATTGCTGAGCCAAACTGGCCAGGGCTGTGGCTTCTTTTTATTTTAAATCATTTTAATCAGCATTTAATAAATGTCTGTTGTGAGCAAGACACTCCACTTGGCACAATATGGAATACAAAACTAATTAGCATAAAAGTTGGGTCCTTAAAGTTTTTAGCCAGCACTTTCTTACTTTATCCAGGCTGCTATCACAAAATACCACACACTGGGTAGCTTACAAACAATAGAAATTTATTTCTCACGGTCTGGAGGCTGAAAGTCCAAGATCGAGATGCCAGCATGGTCACATTTTTGTGAGGACCTCTTCCTGGACCAGAGCTGGTGGTGTCTCACTGTGTCCTCAACGTGGTGGAAGGGGGAAGAGGTCTCTGTGGAGTCTCCTTTACCAGAACATAAATGACCTACGTACCTCCCAAAGGCCTCACCTTCTCATACCATTACATTAGGTATTAGGATTTCAACATTTTGGTGGGACTCATACATTTAGACCATAGTAAGCAGGGAATAGAGAGTAACTATAAATAACTTTCAATAAAAAACACAAAGTGTTATAGAAGCAGAGTCTCTGAGAAGATTAGATAAGAATGACCCTTCCTTAAAGAGTAAAAAAATTGAGTTGGCCATATTGAATATGATAATAATTGGTGCCATTTTTGAGGAGTTTCTATAAGCTAGCTATTATTGCATATTATGCTTCCTGTACATTATCTCTCATCTTGGAAAAATGGAAATATTTTTAACTTTAAATTATATCATTTATGAGGGCTTAATAGAAATGGAATAACATAAATTTGAAGCTTTGTTTGAAAATCATTATGCCCATGTCTTAGGGCGGGGTCGGGGGGAGGGTAAGGAGACAGTGGGAGACAATTAGGCATTCAGTACTCACAGAAATACAGGAGAAACCCTGATCTGCTTTCATTTTAGCTCCTTTGGCCGATTCCATGGCCTATCTACTTGGCTCACAGCCACATATGGATGTAAACTTACCAGCCAGTATACAGACTCAAAAAGAAATAGCTTGAGGATTGTAAACTAAGTGTCACCCTCTTTTAAATTGTAGACATCTTATCTCTAAAAGAATTCAACCAAGATAAACATATTAAATTTGTCTCTGAACTATGAAGAGGTGACAAATGTTTTCCACCTAAGAATGAAATATTACTGTTTTTAAAAAATAATCTCGCAATCAAACTGAAGAGGAACTAGCGCTAGCCAGAACTGTGGTTGGCTCAGACTCCTAAAAAACACTATCATTTTGAAGCTTCAGATAAGTTTTCTCTGAGCACTGGCTGATAATTGTGTTCAATGTGTGGAAAATTAAAACACAAATATGCAATTGTGAAGGAAAAATTTGATCGAGGAAAGCCAATTCACAAATTTCGAAGGCGGGGCAGAGGGTTGATTGCTTAGCTTGTGGTTCCATAAGGACAAGTCTGTTTTGACATCTACATGGGTTACAAATTAGCAAATATCTTGGAAGACCTTATAGAATATGGGCAACACTTAAAAGTTTAATTTTTAGCATGCAACATAATTTAAACTGAGAGCAAATTGCTCTTATGGACTGCTTCAGAAGAAATGTTATCAAGCCTGTGTTTTTTCTGTTTGTTTGTTTTGTTTTTTCTTATAAACTGAAGTATGGCTGATTACAATGTCATTTCTCTTCTGAGGTTTATTACCCACCCGAGGTCACTCTAAGTGAAAACTCATTTCCATTTCTTTCTAAAGTTATCGTTTGTCCTTTTAAAAAAATATTATGAATGAAAAGAATTATTTGTGGATTAAAGCTTGGTATGGTTGTTTAATGGTTAAATAAATTAGGAGAGAACATTTAAAATATTACATTTTTTCTCAGTGTCTTGGAGGAATATGAGAATAGAATGTACTATTTTGTTCAGGAAGTGATTTTCCTGTCAAGTGTTGAAAATTTTCTTTTCAAATGAGTACTAACAACATGATATTTATTTTGGTTTAAATTCTACTGAAAATAACTTCTCATACATTATAAAAGTAATCTTGGAGTCTCCTCTTGGCTATTTTTTCATGTTATTGAGATATTGGAAATTAGATTCTGGTTTCACTTTCTGCTTCCTTTGAATTAGGAGTCTGTTATGCCATTTCAACTCTATAAGGGAACTGCTAGCACCCTTAACCTCTTTAAGGATTATTCTTCCCTCTGATGTATTTACAAAATGTTAAAATAAAATAAACACTGTTGTGAAGTTCCTCTGTTCTTATCAGGTTAAATTTATAGGTTCTAAATTTGGTGATAATTTGAAATCAGAGGATGTTTCCCTTAAAAAGACATTGATACTGTGACAGAAATATTTGAATGAATACGCCACATTCTTCTTAAGAATCTTAATATTTTACATAGTGAAACCTAAAAGTCAAGCGCTGGTTTGATGTAAAATAAAGTTGTTCAATTAAGCACTGCAACTTCTGTGACATCCTCATCCCTTTAGTTTGTCCATGTAAGTACAATAGCTATTTTTAGCCAACACACTGTTATGTCGGAGATGGCGATAGAGCACTTTAGATTTATTTTGGAAAAAAATTAAATATTAGGTAAGATCTTACCAAATCTTAGGCCAATTCCCCCTCAAATGAATCTACCCCATACCCAGTTAAGTATGCAGATGTATAGGAATATGCATACTTGCCAGCCAATAACTGCGGAGAGAGGGAAAGAAGAAATTGAGAAATATCTCATAGTCATTGGAGAATTTTTCCTAAGCATTAAAAAGCCTTTTAAAACACTACTAAGAACCCAGTGCTGCCAGGTTCAAAGTGTTCCATTTTAAGACCCTCAAAAAAGACAAATATTAACTCTTTTTCTTAGGATACTAGGCCACATTTTTTGGAATTATTGAAGCTACATGGTGTTTAGTACTGCAGAATGAAAGAGAACCCTGGTCACCTGGGAGTGGGAACACAGTCCAGACTAAAGCTCAGATGAACTGTGTGAGACACCGGTCGGAAGAGACGGCAGAAAGGGGAAACCGAACAGGAGTGTTTGCCAACCTAAAATAGGGGTTCTCTCAAACTTTGTATTTGCTTTTGGCCTTGAGCTCTCATTCAGTTAAACATTCAAATTCCTAGGGGAAAAACAAACAAACAAACAAACAAACAGAGAAAGGGCTCACTCCAGCTCTGCACCTCAGTCCTTTGGGGGTTAAAAAAAAAAAAAAGATGAATGTAGCTATGAACTCTGTTCATCTTCAAACTAACGGACTCACCCTCCCTCTCCCCCATCGCTCCTCCTCCCCTCCTCAGAGCACCCTTTGTCCACTTTTATGAATTAAAACATGCACACACACTTGCACACACAGGGAATCCTGCCCATTAATTAAAGGACTTGTCAGCCCCAATCCTAGATTCTTACAGTGCAGGAAATGTCTCTCCTTTTAAGTGCAAAACCATAACATTACCATTTCCCCAAGTGCTCTCTGTTTTAGGCTGCTTTCCTAATTAGAGGGATGATAACAGCCCTGCTGATTGGCATTATAAAAGCACTAGTTTGGCTTCATCTGTCCCAGGTGTGCTGTGTAATTTTTTTCTTCTCACCGTTTCAGAGCACTACCTCTCTCCTTCATTGTTCCTTAAAGTTTTCATCTGAGGAATTAATACAGATAAAAAGACATTAGAAAAGCAGCGCCACTGCCAAAGCTCATCACCGAAACCTTTTATCAAAAGTACAAACTATACAAGTTAGAGGATTTTTTTTTTTTTACCCTTTTGTTTCTGAGGGTTAAAGGGTTGGGGTGGGGGGTAGTGTGGAGAGGAAAGGAGAGGAGAGTCTGGGGGAAAAACACGGCTCTGTCAATGCACTGAATGCGCCATTAAAACTGGCGTCACTACAAAGGTTAGAGCAGATCTAACTGTCAATACAGCGAGTGGAGTGGAGTCCGGTAAGGGGGAGCTTTGGTGAGAGAGAGATACTTTGATATTTTGGAATGTTAGAAGGGTGAATGTGAAAAATTGGAGGTTGGGGATCTAATTACCCAACCATAATTGGGGGCTAGGGAATAAGTTGCAGTCCTCTCAACTCACCGCAGATCAATTATGTTAAGAGAACATCTGTAAGTAGAACTTAATGAGGTCCATTAGAGCAACACGTACAGCCTCCTCTAACAGTACTTGTCAGCTTCTTGGATGAGCTGAAGGAAGCTGCTAACTAGGGACCTGGCGAGGTGTT
>CM061263.1:31642500-31680000 GCA_030848825.1 Tadarida brasiliensis | reverse complement strand
GGGATTTTAGGATTACGGGCAGAGTTAGGGAAGCATGTGGCTTTGTCATTCGCCATCATTTTGCACACTGCCACACTGCGAGGGGCTCTGTGTGTGCGCCACGTCTCGTCTGGCCGCACTCGTCCCTTCCCCCACCCCCTGCCGCCACTCCGACCCGCTCCCAAAGTGGCTTCACAATAGTCGGTCCTCAGCGGTGTAGGCTGCGCACCAGGTCCACACTTGAGCTAAATAAGGAGACCCCTTTCCACATCTACCTTTGGGCTTGGTGCTCCATGCGAAGCCGCTGCAACTCAGGCACGCCTAAATCAACTCATGCAGAAAAAGGAGAAAAGTTTTGGTAAGGTTACAATCTGTCATGGATGCACTTTGCCGGCGCTCGGCACTCTTGGCTGCTCAAAAGCCGCCCTGCTCTTCCGCTGCTTTTGTGTCTTTGTAAAAGATCCAAAATATTATTGTTGTAACTGCTTTGAAAGACTGCTGCTTAAACCAATTAATTTGGCTAGGTGCAACAAATACTGCTACATTCTTTGCAAATCATCCCTGTGTGGATGCAAAGACACAACCACAAAAGGCTGGAGCATAACTCCGCAAGGGATTCTTTGTTAGAGTGTATGTATGTTTCTTATTTTTTTTTTTTTATTTTGCATGTGAGCTGCATCAAAATTGAACTCAGTCTTGCAAATCTCTTGTTGGCCTTTGCCAAGCACTAGCACTTTGCTGCCATGGTAACTGTAATTAAACTGATAAGAGTGGAAAAATGTCAGTATCTCTGAGCCTTGCAGCTGCATTGGAGAAAAAGGGAATCAAATTGGTTCCCAGCTCCATTGCTCAGAAAGGGGAGGGGGTGGTGGAAAGATGGGGAGGGGGGCGAGTTGAAGGGGCAGAACAGAGTTAAGCAGCTCCAGCGCCTGAGATCTGGGGACATCTATTTGCATTGTTGTCCCTTAGGGGGCTGCAGCCTGTAGGGATGCTCTGGGCCAGTGAACAGAGAGAAACAAGCTTTTAGGCCCAATCCAGTTCTCCAATCGGGGCTGAGGGCTGGGAGAGGATGAAGATGGGCAGGAGGAGAGAAAATCTTTTGTTTGGTACCTCTTGGCAATCGAATGGCCGTGTTGGCCAAATTCTTTTAATCTGTGTCACTGCTCCCAGCTGCAGAACCTGCATTCCCATTTTAGCATCTTCCTGAGGCACCTCATCTCTGCCAACCCCCTTTATGTATTCCCTCTAACAATTCCTTCTCCCAAATTGTTCTCTGTGAATCTTCCGACGGGGACAAAATGTTTTCCATTCACTATGTGTAGTTAGTCCAAAAATATAAAAGACTGTGTCTAAGTGCTGCAAATCTTTTATTATGATTATTTTTTTAAACCCCTGTGTGTTGTGGAGTTGTGGTTACTTTGTTGTGTTAACTACTGAAGCTGAGACTGCTCGGATGAATGGCACAGAACAAGGGAACATAATGGAGGCAATCAACCGTTAGGCCGCCTCACAATGCAATCCAGGCAATTAAAAGCTCACCAGAGTTTAAATGAAATGGCTCTACTTATTTCTGCACACCACACTGCACAGGCTATTATTTATGTCTTTTTTTTAATTATGATTTCTCTTAAACTGTCAAATAACTCAGAATGGCAGGGTCTCAGAGGCAATAAGAATTTCCCTCAGAACAATTTACATGCCAATCTTAAACTAGTTATGAGTCCTGATGTGCTATGAGCAACTTGTGAAATGTTTCTCAGCTCCAAACACATAACTCTACCCAGACCTGTTCTCTGGATGGTGCGGGGAGGCTGCTGACTGCTTTATGCTTTTAAGGTTCATGGCAAAGTGGTGACTACAAAATAGTTCTTTTTCTACAACTGGTGAAATTGCATAGTATTGAAAAGATTTCCTTTTCAAGAGAAATGTGAGGATATTCTCTGAAAGAAGGCACCAGAATGGAGTGTAAAATATCAAACTCCTTTTCCGCCCAAGGCCAAACAGAATGCAAGAGTTTCAAATATTAATTGGCCTCTGAGTGCTAAATTAAAATGTCAACACAACAAAAACATTTTGTGGAGACAAGCAGGGTAGTGTTGCTTGTGCCAAATGTTGGTATTCTCTGTCTTGGTTGCAAAGCATTTTGAATAAAGATAGCTGACCTTCCAGGCTTGATGGTAGTAACTCAACTCGGAAATATAGCTTAGTTACAACCAAGAAGGATTTTTATAAAATAAATTTAGCCTTGTGATATAAAAATAATAGCCTTATAAATTGGATAATTAGAATAGCCACTCTTAACATATCTCTAGATGTTGTCAGTAATGAAATCCAGAATGTCACTTAGTAAATCAAAATTTCTCCCTCCCCCTAGGTATATGGTGAAGAGGCACTAGGGTATGATCTGTACTATAATTAATGAGATTCATTCCTTGTGGAACCTTGCTAGAAGACAGTAACTAGTTCTGATCAAAGAAACTTCATTTGTTAGAAGTTTTAGAGAGTGAGATTTAGCAGAGCTATCAAGGGTTATGATTAATCTACACTAGACCCTTAGCTCCTTCAAAGAAAAGGAACAGAAAGCAGGCTATAGGAATACCACCTGCTCTTCTGTTCAAACCCAGCTGCCAGTTTGCAGCTCCAGAGACCACAGCTATGCATATCATGCAGAAAGAACAGCCACCCGGCTTTCTTCCATGCCTTTGCCTACTCCATTACTCTAACCAGAGAAGTTGTTTTCTAATGAAAGTTCAACATCATAACAGTATTAGGTGCAATTCATGTATTATTTGTAGCTAGAAAAGTTATCCCTCTGCGAGGGTACAGTGCCTGATGTCTCTTATCAGTGTGATTAAAAAAAGAAAAAGATAGTGAAGGCAATAGAAGCGAAGTCTTCGTCAGAAGGCATCGGAGGAAACTGAAGAAGGTTTAACTATTTTGGAGGAGGGAAGCACACAAAATGCTCAAGATTACAGCTTGACATTTCTTTTCTTGAGACTGTTTCAGGTGCATGCACATTTGGTGTTTTTTATCCTTCTGTGTCCAAGTTTAAAACTTTATGCCTAAGAGAAGCATGATATAGCAGTGGGATCTCTGGACTGTGGGAAGGCCACCTGCTCTAGTGCTTAGCTGTTAGCTTTGGGTGAATCCCTTAACCTGTCTTTGGCCTCTGTATCATAGTTTGTAAAATGAGGGACTTTGGAACTGATGGATGTCTATGGTACTTTACTGTGCTGTAAATGAGTCGTTTGATAAATATGAAGCTCTGAATAGTTGGTCCAGAGTTTGTTTGTTTTTTAAAAACTGGGTGTTTGACACTTAGGAAAGAAGAAACTCAGGTGAATATTCTTTCAAATTTCAGTCAAGTTGTGAAATCCATAGAACCCAGCTAGACTCCTTATTCATGATGGAAAAATATCTCCAAAATATAGAAATGTCCCTATGTTTAGTATAGCATTATATATGTGCTGTATATAATACATTTATTCTTGTTTGTATAATTTTATATATATATATATATTTAGACTTTGCCTTCTGTTGTTTTTTCTTATATAAAACAAATACGTGCATGTTAATGGCAATAAATGACATAATCCTATACTTTAGTTTTATAATAAGAGTATGTAATAGTATATAGTTAGGTAATCTGCCATTAATAGAGGCACTGAATGATGCTTGTGAGTATAAATGCACTTTTTTATTTTAACATAATGAATGCTTTGAAATAGCAAGGGCACAGAAGGAATATTTGGATGCAAACAAGTAATATAAGATTGGTGAACTTTGGGGGTGACTGGACTGTGTACTTAAGTATAAGCATCTTTATTGCTAAGTAAGGATAGTATAATCCCATGAGGGTGCACTCTCCTTCCATCATCAGGCACATATTAAGTGAAATTTTTTAATCAATAAAAAACCTTCAATTTTGACTTCTACAGTCTGCGTGGACCAGTTTGTTAAATAGCTTTCTTTTAAGACTGTTAGCCATTCATTCACATTTTATCCCTGAAGGAAACCGCCCTGTGTAAAGAATGGTTTTGCTATAAAATTATTTAATGTTGTTTAACTTCATGTATACCATGTCATTTTACTGTGTACACCATGAATTCATTACTTTCACCACTTCATATGTATGACTTTAGAAATGATTTATTAAGGACTTTATAAAGTTGGAGCCTTTTTATTTCCAGAATTTAGTTTGATTTTATAGTACGGCCCAAGAAAAGAAAGTCTCACACTCCTTGAACAAGGCAATATTAAATATTTAACTTGTTTGAGGTCTTTTGACATCTTTCGATTCTTTCTTGTAGTCGCAGCTCTCCTTTTTTTGTTGTTTTTGCCTTCTTTTAGGTATACAAATGCTCTCAGTCCAGCCAGACACCAAGCCGAAAGGTTGTGCTGGCTGCAACCGAAAGATCAAGGACCGGTATCTTCTAAAGGCACTGGACAAATACTGGCATGAAGACTGCCTGAAGTGCGCCTGCTGTGACTGTCGCTTGGGAGAGGTGGGCTCCACCCTGTACACTAAAGCTAACCTTATCCTTTGTCGCAGAGACTATCTGAGGTAGGAATTATCCTTGCACACCAGTGATGACTGGATTCCTTTTAAAATACTTTTGTAAGTGTTTTTTGTTTGTTTGTTTCGTTTCCTTGCTACCAGCCTATATTCCTGAAAGATGTTGACCTGTCAGCCTTCAAAATGTTGCCAGGTGCCCGTTGAGCAAACTATTGCTTAAGCAATGGCCAAAAAAACCACAATATCTAAAGTGTTTTCATTTGGCTTGCCTGGTTGCTCATATTTAGGGATAGGTTATTGGACTGCCTACATTGAAGCTGCCAGTTCATGTCAAGGACAGACTTGGTAGAAATGAGCATATAGCATATAAATTTTTTATTAGGCCATAAGCGACAAGGTGGGCTGAGCATAGCACAAAATATTCGACTATCTTTCTGTTTCAGATTTGTCAGAGAAAATGCATTTGAAATTCTCACCTGGTATTTATTAGTATATATGTTATCTTATTTTGAAAACTTTCCCCAAGTGTGAATACATCTTTCCCCCTTGGCATTCCAAGTGATCATCGCAAGGTATCACTGAGCATCACCAGCCTCACACTTGCCAGTGGTTCTATGGAAATTAACTAAGTAAGGATCTCCATCGTTGTGGGGAAATGACAACCAGTCTCCTCAGTGCATGCATCTGAACAGGTTCAGGACAAGACAGATGTTCTTGCTCATGAAGCCATGAAGCGGACTTAACTTGTTTCCCAGCATTTGGTACTCAACACATGAACTTCTGTTTAAGAACAATTATTTTGCTTTCCGGGGAACCTTGTGACTAGATTCAGCTGCAAATTCCTTATAGTAATAAAGTAGGATCTATCAAATTAGAGAAATGATACATGGCATCATTTGGGTTTTCATATTTGATATAATTAATCAATTTTTTACTCTAACATTGAGATTTATTTTGAATGTTTTCCCCCTTATGACACAAATTTATCAATCAACGGTAACTCCTTAACCATATTGGTCATTTGGGGAGGTTCTTTCTAGGAAATTTAGTGCTTCTTACTATACAATTCAGTTATTTTTCAGTACAATTTAATCTTGATATATAAAAATACACTGTTTGATTATTGATAGTTAGAAGAGGGTGAATCCAGTTCTGTTTTTCAAATTCTAGTCATTCCCTTCTTAGGACTGGCTCATCTGACAGCCTCCTGACTAATTATGACCACTTGTTACTTTTCTCTGCGTTCTTGTGCTCAAAATACATGCAAGGTGCCAACAAAGGCAGTGACTATAGCCAGGATTTCCCTCATTGTGGTGGCACAAGTAATCAGAATTCACTTACTGCGTGAATTCTTTTACAACTGCAGTCATTGAACTTTTCTCTTTGAAATAAAATTTTCTCCTCTGTTCATGTGAATTACAGCCTCATTTCTACATAGAGCATTTATTTTGCCTTTAATGACAACATGGCTTTCTAGTTTTGCTTTATCTTTATTAACCAATAAGCCATGCTGTGTGTTTTTTTTTTAACTTTTTGACTTTTACTTTTGTTTGCAAATATAGTATCTCAAGTGGATTTATGTAACAACAGTTGCAAAACAAGAATTTTATATAGTCTGGCAAGGTTAAGGTGTCATAATAAGCAATAAAGACAGAATGAAATTAAATTTAAAGAAACTCTTTGAAAATATCTGGATTTTTAAAATTGAAAATATAAATTTGCCAATGAAATACCTGTGTCTTGAGTGAAGTTGTTTTGCAGCTGTCAGTATAATAGCGAACAGGAAAGTAAACCTGGACTTCTTTTGTTTTATTCTTCTTTATGGTAATAAAATATGATGTGTAATTGCTAGTTGACATCTCAAGTAAGTGTTTTGTTAAAGGGAATTTTCAAAAAAGTTTTCTCATCAGAAATTCTTATCTATCTCTAAAAGAGTCCATATGTTGCTCTTTGTGATATAACTTTTAGTTAATTTCTGATAGGCTCAAACTTTTAATGCTGTTAACTTATTTTTGGAAACATTTACTCTTTCAAATATAAACCCCGGTCCTGATTGCCAATATATTCATTTCTCAAAGTACAGTTTACTCTTAAATTGGTCATTACCACATTAATGGCTAGTTGTTATGTTAACAGCCTAAAGGTTGTTAACATTTCAAACTAAGTTGTTAACAGCAAGCTTATCCCTTATTTAAACTGAAGGTTTGTTGTATATAATGTGATTTCTTTGGCAACTAGTAATTCATCAACACTTGAAATTTACAGAAGTGAATGAGAAATTGGTATGTGAGTAAAAACACTGCGTTATGTGTTGTAGATTATACCACAGATGTGGTATTTGGTTTTATGTGGAAAGCATGTAGCTCAATGAAACTGTGTGGATGTTCAATAGCATATGTCTCTGATTGACACCTTAAAATAGTCTGATTCTGCATGTCAAATGGGCAAGTACAATCCAACAAATATTATTTACAAATTCATTTCTTTGAATGTGTATAAATAGTCATTCAAAAAAGGTTTATTGAATGCCTGCTGCGTGAAAGGCATAATTTTAGGCAATGGATGAAATAACTAACCGAAAAAGGGAAGTTTACCTAAAATTGTTACTATCTAATCGTTTAATAATTGTAAGAATTCTGCAACACAATCAGTGAACAAGTGGTATTCGGTGGCTATTCCCTCCTAGTTCTGCTCATTTCCTTTCTGGATTTTGCATGGCCAATGCTTAACCATTTAAATCCCATTAAAAAATGGCTCAGTTTTGTTTTGGGATTTGGATATTATATAATTTCTTTGAAGCACCAAACAAGCCATAAATAACTTACAGTTTTATATTTCTCTAAGTCACTATCAAAGTAAGAATATGGAAAATGATAAAGGAAAGAAATAGTTTACTTGTACTAATAAATTATTCGTTATATGTATTATTCTGGGCTAGATACTTTTTTCATATCTATAAAAGACTAACCTATTTTTGACAATTGTATTTAACTTCCTAATAACTCCTCCCCCCAAAAAAACCACCAAACAAACAAAAAAAGAAACATTTTTAATTCTGAACAATGATTCTTGAAGTTCTAATGTTTTATTTTGCGTTAGTTGGAGCAAGGATAGCGATGACCTGTTTTTACAAGTTCTTTGAATGATAAATATAAGAATTTAAATCATAAGATATTTTCTTATGGGTTCTAAGAACTATGATTGTGGTAAATTTTATTTCTCTCAGATATTTTTCTCCTTTGCGGCACAATTAGCTATATTTAAGAAAAAGAAAAGATTTTATAGTTTATGTGCTGAGTTTCAAATCTGAACAGTTCACTTTCCATAACAGAGCTGGTATGATGTATTTTGTTCTTCTGTAGAATATAGAATGCATGAATCTGATGGGAGAGAATTTGCCAGTTTGTAGGATTGTTCCCTGCTTTCTTTCATTACATAAAAGGAACAAGAAGATTCACTTTCAAAAACTCCTCTATTAAAACGCTTTTTGACTTAAACTATGAAGTCAAAGTCAGTCTGCCCATCAATATTTATATGTCAAGACGTTGAAAAGAATCTGTTAAAAAGGTATCCAACACATTTATAATAATGTTTTATTATTAAAAGATGAGCTTATGACCAATTAAAATGGAAACATCTTTTTGTACCTTGAACTAGAGCTTAAAATTAATAGACTGGCTAAAGTAGATTAACAATCATTTTATAAAAATAGCAAAGTTTTAGTAACGGTATTTACTGGGCTCGAATCACTGCCAAAATATCATCTTTATTTCAGTTTGGAAAACATGAATAAAGCAGTTAATATATAATCAGGGTTTTAGAATTAAGATTTTGTGGCAAGTGTTAAGAAGTCAGAACTAGGAGAAATAACAAAATACTTTTCAACTTGGAGGCAGTAAAGGATATCAGAATTTATCATTCAAGTTTTTGCTTCTTTTTTTGCTAAGCCTGAAACTTCTTACTTGTGGTATATTTTAAGCATTAAGTCGATATAAGGCTCTATCTTGTATCTCTATGAATTGTGTCTTACCAGAGAATGTATTCAAAGCTCTTTGCTGTGATATGTGCCATTGGAAGCTACTTATAGCTTTCCCTATATAAGCAGCTGGAAATGTCATATAAATTTTAATGCAATTTGCTATTTTTATATGTGAGGATGATTTCTTTAAAATGAAACTACTGAGAAAGAGGGATGCTTCATGCTTCGCCAGAGTTGCCAATTAACAAAAAGGATTTTAATTTGCTGTGTTTACTACAAATTAATGCTTTAATATAATGATACAATAACTTTAAAATAAAAAATCAAAATTGAATGCTACATAAAGCTTTACTCTAGCTATAACTTTATTTCACACTGATCAAAACTGGTGCCTCTAAATTTTTATATAAGGTTAAATTAATATGAGTAAATAATTAAGACTTTAAAAGAAAACATGACTATGTTGTTCATTTTATTTTATCTGACAACTTTATTGCACAGTGTTTTTTAATGGTGAATAAAGTGTTCATTTTTTTCCATCATTGTCATCTTTTTAATATTAGGCAGTTGAAACTATCTTTCCCGGAAAGCAATGAATTATTGTTATTTGAAAAATAACTTTTATTTTAAATTCTGAAAATGTAAGCTTTTATATGGAATAGAAGTCCTCCCATATAAACATTTTTCTTCTCTACAAGCTTCATTGAAGCTTTCTTAGCACTTTATTATAGTCATAACTTTTGCCATATTTAAATGTCTAAGTTAATCTTAGTATTATGAAATATTTTGACATATGAGTATTCGACTCTATGGTCTGTTAAAAAAAAAACAGTTCTATTTCTTGCAAATTATCTTACCGTATTTATAGCTTTATAGAAGTTGTAATTTTAAGTCCACTTTTCTGTTTGTTATAGTAAAGCATTATTAAATTCTATTTTAAATATTTTAGACCCTATACTATTCATGGACCAGTATAAATCAGGAGTGATAGTTTTGTTTTGTAAAATGCTCTGGGAGAGGGCCCCTCACTTTAGGAAAAAACTGGTGGATTCACACCAGACATCCTCTGTCCACTTCTTTGCAATAATCTCTTTCAAATATTTCATCTACACAGAGAATTTCTTACTTGTAAATGTAACTCCAATATCATTCTGTCTTTAAACCTATGATTCATCCACGTTCGGTGAGTGATTACTTAATTCAGTTATTTTAGCTTTGTGGCTTTTTGTTTTGTTTTTGTTTGGTTTTTTTTTTTGAACAGACTTGAGATATTTTCACTGAAAAATCCACCCCCACCAAGAATATTAAAAATATTTTACACTTTCTGTATCTTTGCCGGTTTTTATCTTTTTATAAAGCATGGAATACTTCAGTCAGGATAGTTTTTACACATAAGATGGATAAGTTAGACATACCTGACTTAGCAGAAAAATATTCTGTTTCTACAAGTATACTTAGGATTAAATGCATCTGGAAGACCTACATTTGCGAATTGCTAAAATTGCTTATTTTGCACTTTATAAATACATAGAACTCTGGAAAAGAATATCTATTTTTGGTTGCTCTTAGAGTATATCAAAGTAAGCCAGCGCTTCATTTATAAATTCACCATTAACTTCCATTAAGTGACTAATAATACATTTTAATGCTGTTTTGACTGCATAAACATAATTTATTAAGGAATCTCATTTTTAAAATATGCTGAAAGTAGTAATTTTGTAAATGGTTTTGATGAATCTATGCCTTGTAGAAATGTATTATGTAGTTCAGTTTTCTGCCTCCCATAAAAATTATATAGCCTAAAAGAATTGCGCCAACCTAAACGACCATTATATTTTCCTTCATTGCACTGTGAGGCGTTGAACTCTTATTTTGGTATTTGGTTGGAAAATATTTTCCATCTCCAATGAGAATGTCTTCTAGTATTCAAAATCATATCCTGCAATCTCAATCTATCTTTCAAAAAAAAAAAATTACCGAGCATTTCTCACTTTTATCCATAAATGTTAAAATATATGAATTGTTAAGTGCAGGACAAGATCTTGAAAACAAGGGATGTAGAAATAAAATAGCTTTTTTTCTGTTCAACTGACCAGATATTTTTTAAAACAGCCTTTGCAGTAGTCATGTTTCTTTTAAAACACATTTTCGTGTGTTTTTTAAATTTTCTGAATCGGTTTGTGTAAGTGATGACTCCTACTGATATGTGTAATTCCCCCTTGTTAAGCATTTAAAGTGGTGTAGGTATACATATGCAAGCGACGCCTACAGCTCCTACAATCTCTATAACCTTAGAATGAACGTTCACTTCTATCATAATTGACTTTTACTAGATCTCTATAGTTTGCCGGCTTTGAAACTTGTAACATTCAGATATTTGACGCCTGCTAGTTTCTTACTGTTGTAAACTATAGCACTGACTTGTTTTTACAGGGTGTTCCCCATTCTAAGAGGAAAGACACGTTTTATAATTCTATAGAATGCCTACATTTATTCCCCTGTGATTTTTATCACCCAGTTCTGGTTTTCTCAGCTTCTGTGGAGTTTGATACTGTCTGTTCTATTTCTGTTTCTACCATCGCAACATAATTGTTTAGATGATTAACCATACATTTCCCTTTTCAGGGTGTTTATAAGAAGTAGAGTTTGAAGTGGAAATGTACACTATGAAGCAAGAAATGTGGCAGTTAGATTTTCATTTCTTACTTTAAAACAATGTCTTTTGCTTATTCAGGTGTTTTTTTACCCTTATCGATATTGATGGATAATTTTTCTCTGAAGGATTTAAAACCTAAGCCTACCCTTTTATTATATTCATCAAACATATTTATTATATTAAAGAACTACTACCCACATCAGTCACCTGTGGAGTCACCGTGATATTTGTGCTTTCTGCCCTATATTATGAAAACTTCTTGATGGACCTTTTTCTCCTCGACAAAATATTATTTTGTAGTTATGTAAATATTCTAAATCTTTTGCTGAATTCTTTTCCTCCATATTGTTAGTTATTTGTAATGCAAAAATCTCTAGCTGTGGACTTCACTAGTTTAAAAAAAAACACACACACTTGAGATAAATAATCATCTTGGAATAGTCCGATTCCTGATTTGAAGTTGGGAAATTAACATTAAGCTGAATGTATTAAGTTAGACTCTAACCAGCATGTGTTGTTATGATTCAATTTAATATTAAAAACTCTCCAACTGGGCTACTGGGAAAATAAAAGACTCTTAGGAATTCAAAGATTATTTGCAACGGAGTATACCAAAGCCATATTTAAGTAAAATTGTTATTACTAATGCAGTAATGCATTGTCCACATCAAACCCATCCTATTAATAAAAACAGAAAGTCTGTTTTAATAAACAAAAATATCAAATATGACAAGAGCTAGTAAGGGGGCAGGATATTTCCTAAAATGTGCTAATGCTAACATGGAGTAGTAATCTTAATACCACAGAACAAAAATAAATTCCCATTTCATTTATGCCATCGGATCCCAACAGGCAACTTCAAGGGAAAATAACAAATTTTCAACTTTGCTAGCTTATTCTTATTTTCTAAAACTTGTGGGATAATACCGTTTATCTTATAGCAATTCGAACAGAGAGGCATATGATTTTTGAAGTTATATTATTCTTTTTCTTGTTCTTAAAAGATTTTGAAATCTCTTAAGTAATGTCCTTTGATAAATTGCTCACAATTCACCAAAAATGGCAGTCAAAACTGTTACACTTTAAAATACCTGATGGCATTGAGCATGATGATTAGTTTGTGTTTATCAACTGCTCAATAAAAATATACTCTGACCAACAGCTCAGGTTAGACTGCATAAGACGGGGTGATTAGTACCCGTTCCTTTGCTCGGGTGGATGGGGTCAGCAGCTGGAGAGATGAACGGAAAAAGCAATCATAACTTCTAGCACTAAATATGAGTATTAGTTTCAATGGGCAGGTTTATGTGTATTTTACAGGTGAGAAGTTCTACTATACTGTGAACATAATTTTAAAGCCTGTAAGTATTGCATGTAAATATTCATGGAAGGATGGGTAATTTGTGCTTTGGAAGATACAAAGAAATCATAAGTTATTGAATTGCCTTAAAATGTATAAACTAGTATTTTCTGTGGCCTTTTATTAGAAAAAAAAAAGAGAAATGTTCTGAGCTACAAAAATCCCTTCCTTCCACAGCACATCCTTGATAAGTGGGTACCATTGGTGTTTATATTTATGATCACATGTTTTGCTATCTCTCTAACAGTTTAAAAATGAAACTAGTTAGTTAACAAATATTTGAGTGCCAAAGCTTTATTCCTATAAACAATACATATAGAATATTATATTTTGAATTGATTTTTTATAATATATAAATATAAAGTTATTAATATTTTACTACATAAAGAATAATGGGGTCAGTCTGGGAAACCTGGGAAGAATTTAAAGGCAAGTTATTTTGTACATTTTCTACAACTGATGTGGTCATCATTGTTGTTAAGTATCTAAGGAAAATATATAAAGAGTTTTAGTCTAATTTGTCCCATGGAGCCAATATAGTAAGAATGAGAAAAGGTATAATCAAGAGAGATCAGAAAAAAATTTTAAGAACGGAGGTTATAAATAAGTAACACTTAAGCTCTGCAAAAATCTGTTTGTAAGCCAGTAGTCCCGTTATAAAGGCTGAGCAGCAAGCTTCAGTTATATTTTGGATGCAGAGTAAGACAGAGTTAGCTCTGTAACTCTCACACTGTTTGCTCTGTTTCATGTCTTATCACCGATATTGCTAAACTATCAACAGAGGTGCAATTAACATCCCTTGCAAAATGCTTAGCATCCTTGGGCCCCATTTTCCCATTCGGCAGATATGATTCTATATACTCTTAAGCTACAAGAATCCCTTCCACAGTGCATCCTCAATAAGTGAGTACTATTGGTGTTTATATTTATGACCACATGTTTTTCTCTCTCTCTAACAGTTTAAAAACCTAACCATTTAGTCAGTTAACAAAGCCCTGGGTCCAGCACTGAATAAAACACAAAAATACCTCTGCCCCTTTTAAAACTTATATTCTAGTTGAAGGAAGTAGATTATCAACACAATAAGTACTGAGTACATTAGGAGATGATAAACACTACAGGAAAAATAGAGCAGTATAAGAGGTTTGCAGAATTTGTATTGACGTGTGTGTATGTTTGTACGTGTGTGTGAGAGAGAGGAGGGGGGAAGAGGGAGAGAGAGGTAATGGCAGGAATGGAAAGAGAAAGATTTGAAAGCTAAATAGAGTACACAAGGACAGTCCTGTTGAGATGTGACTTGAGCAGAGACCCGAGGAAAGTGAACAAGCCAGCCATGACATTGTATAGGAAGGACATTCCAGGCACGGGGAACAGCCAGTACAAAGGCCTGGGTTAGGAGCATGTCTGTTGTGTTTGAGGAACATCAAGGATGCTAGTATGGTTAGAGTGAGAGCAGCCACTATGTGGTCCTATGGTATCCCCTGTTGCTTTTACAACCTAAAATGCCCCTATATTTTTCTAAATGTCCTCTAAGGAAGTGATAATACAGTTGGACTTTCATATCCACAGCTTTTGCATCTGTGGATTCAACCAATTAAGGATTAAAAACAGTATTTTCAATCCATGGTTGGGGACTTGTGGATGTCAAGGGCCTACTGTATGCCTTGTTTCGTGTCATTTTAAGAGACTTGAGCATCTTTGGATTTTGGTATCCACAGGGGTCCTGGAACCAATTCTTTGTGGATACTAGGAATGACTACTTCCATTGGAGAACTGCTGTGAAGTTTATTCAATTTGGCGGTTGTGGACTGAATTCCCTTTGGGATTACAGAACTCATCTGCAAAATTGAATGGGATTATTTTTCATGTATTATTTACTGGTAGTGTTTTTTTAATGCCTTTTTATTTGGCCCCATGATGACCCTGTTTCATTTATAGTTATGAAACGTGAATCCCAAATACACCTCAGGATTCGGTCATTTGACTGTTGCTAATTCATAGGTGATGGTATAGCTGTATGTTTGAATTTCAGTGGACACATCTACATACATCTGCTAAAACGGTTAATGAACTGTTTTTACATATAATATTGCAATGGGAAATGCAAAGGAACGCCCATCTTGGTGGGCGTTCAACACGTAGGCCTGTCAACACGCCATGAATCAGAGCAATAGCTTGGCCAAAGATGTTCTCAAACTGTCCTGATCACAATGTAATTGATATTTTTTGAATACGTAGGCAATAAAACTTGCAAAGAGGTGGATTTTTTCTGAAGCTGACAATGTTGTACTCTTAAAGTGAAAACATCAATTATTCTAGGTCTGAAGAGTGAATTTTTCCATTATTGTATAAGTCAAGCTGAGTTTTATTTAATTTAATTACTTTCTAATACAAAATATTTAAGATAACATATTTGCTCTAATTATAATAAATGTTTCAAATCCAGCATTGAAAGAAAATACTTCAAAGACATATTGCTGTTTAAAACAATGTATTTAATCACATCCTTGATGAGACAAATGTTACATAAATATTCTGTTGATATGTCTGTTTCTCACCCCTAACCTAACCCTAGCTCACTAATTTTAGTTTCACATCAAGAAGAGCTAAGTAAGCATTAATCTTCAAAACTAAAAGATGAACATGCATTCCTATCTGTAAGAGTGGAATTTGTATGTACAAATGGTCTATACTTTTAAAAATTAAAAAAGTTAATGCCTGGCCTGTGTGGCTCAGTGGTTGACCCATGCACCAAGAGGTCGCCTGTTCGATTCCTGGTCAGGTTGTGGGACCGATCCCCAGTGGGTGGGCAGGAGGCGGCCAATCGATGTCCTCTCTCATTGATGTTTCTATCTCTCTCTCCCTCTTCCTCTCTCTCTAAAATCAATAAAGAAAAAAATTTTTAATTAAAAAAGTTAAATAATAATTTAAACACAAATCGAAGTATTTGAGCCTGTATTTATATTTATGAATGGGCCGGGATGTATCACGGGTGTAGGCGGAGTTGCTGGGTTAATGTGCCTTGAACCTTGGGAAGCAGCCCCATGTGAACGGGTGAGTGTTCAACATGGTGGCCTTCTAGGCTCCATACACAAAGAAGTGGGGAACATACTTTTTCAGGAAACCAGGAGGTGGTGGCCAAATGACCTTACAAGTCTAATTCCTGCTGTACCCTGCACATCTGCATGCTGTTTTCTGTTACCATTTCTAGCAGCCCTCCTGTGCTTTCTAGCAGATGGGGGCGTCTGTTTTAACTGCCGTTTTGTCCTGGTTGAGGTGAAGACCTATATTCCTAACCATTTTGTGATTTCCATCTTCTGAAGTAGATTAGTGTAATCTTGATTTTAAGGAAATGTTGCTTGATTTTGAGCGATAGTTTGCTTGGTTTTTTAATAGTCTTGTCAATGGTAGTTATTAAAGGGGTCACATGCATGTTTGACTAAAGCTGTTAAATGATTTGTCTTCTCGATTAACTGGATTTCTGTATCGACCTAAAAATAAGTTGTACATTTTGAAGAAGTTGAAATTTTTAAAATATTTTTGATTTTCCTTTGAAGAGTAGTAAATGGAGATTTTCATTTTCACCACAACTCTGTTGTTTATTCTAGCTTATTCTACATTCATTTTAACACATTACATAGTATATTTTAAATTATTTCACTGTGTGTTTCTCATTATTCCACCATATGGGTGTTGCCCTGCTTCCACCATCTATCATTAATGGCAAATAAGTCATATATTGCTATTATGATGCATTCATCTATCTGCTGGTTTTTACCTTCTCGGAATATCACTTTATATAAAGAACAAAAGTCCAGTTCTCCCAAACCAGGTGAGGTTAGATTTAACCCCTAGGTTTTAGAGGCATGTTGACTAGCATAATGGTGAAGAGTCCAGAATTGAAGTCTACTCAGTTCTGCTACATCTCAACTGTGTATTACTAGACAAGTTACACAACCTCTCTAAGCCTCAGTTTACTGATCTGTAAATAGGACTAATAACAGACCCATTCATAGACTTGTCAGGGGGTGTCAGTGAAATACCCTAGGGAAAGAATTGAACACACTGGCTAAGACTACAATGTGACCTTCTGTTGTTATGAACAAAGAATAGCACTGAGTTATGGAGATAAGATCATTTGAAAATTAAGCATGAGGACAAAATGAAAGAAACGGATTAAGGTGAGGTTTAAGAATGATAATCAAGAATATGAAAGGCTATTACTATAATAAGATCTCCACCAACTTCTCATCTACAAAGAAGATAGATGAAGAAATGCCTAAATATCCTGTGCACCTGAAGCCATATAGGACAAAATATTTAACAGTGGAGATTATTGGAATCTGAAATGGGTTGTTAAATTAAGGCTATAGTATATTAATTTGAATCCTTTGAGGAATTATTGAACATGCCATTTTCTTTGTAACTGAGGTGGTAGTTCTCTGAAATATATGCCCACACTCTCCACATTTTAGCATGTGCGAGTTCTATGGCCTTGTAAAGCATTATGTTTAATATCCCATAGGGTAGAATTATATGTAAAATTTCAGCTTGCTAGAGGTTTCCTTTATGGTCTTGATTTTTGTATCTTTTTCCTCAGGTGACAAGGACAACTGAATGCCAATATCTTTTAACTGATAATCCTTTTTCACAGTGTTCTCTGAACATTTTGATTACATACCTTTTTTCCTAAAGAAAGTTAAGTATGCACCTTTAATTTAAACATATACTTATTGATCATAAATACTTCATTGTACATTTTTTAAATTAGAAAAACAATGTTTGGAAGGATAAGATATAAAATAAATAGAACTAGAAATTCTAGTAACTGTTTAAGCATCCATGGGATTTGTGCACCCCTAATATGGATAGTGCTATTATTACTTAATAGCCTTTTTAAGCTTAATTGGAAGTTATTTGGTAGTGATGCTTGTGAAGAAAAAGGGGGTGGTGGAAAGACCAATAGTTGGGAAAAGAGTTGTAAAATTGAGATGGGATAGTTGTTTAAAAGAAAAGGACTTTCCAAACATGAGCTAGTATGCCATGCTCTGTTCATTTAATATTAAATCAAGGTTTCCTTTCTGAAAAATGTGGCAATGGATGTGGACTCTTTCCAATGCTATACTATAGCCCCTGGCAACATTAATATTAGGTGAAGTTTCTCCCTCCCCCATAACCCTTATTCTGGACACAGTGAGATTTTAGACAGATAAATGCTAAGAGAGAAAGAACCCTATGTACCAAAGGCAGTGTTTACTGCATGTAATACATATCATTGTTTGTCTCCTGTAGTGAAAAATACTTGTGTCGTGCTGTTAAAATGCACTCCTGACAGACCAGTGCTTGCTATTATAGGGTCCATTGCTTAAAAAAATGATACACTGACAGAAATACAATTTAAGAAAATTTAACACCAAGGGCAGTCAACCATGTAGGCTACTATTAAGGGGCCAAAACTCAAGGCCAGGGGTTTATTTAAAAAAGAGGCACAGTTTATTTGCTGGTAGTAGGCAAAGTTAAAAGAAAAAATAATCGAACTTGAATTCCTTGCTCTCTAGTCTGTAGAAAATTAATGAAAGCAACAGTTCAATAAGATTTTATTGCAGAAATGTTTAAGTGAAACATTTTAAGGATGCTTCGGAATTTTTAAACAGTTACTTGCCATTTAGGAAGCTGTAACACTGCCGTGCGTAACAAATTGTTAGCATTGGATCCTAGGCACACCCAGTGATTTTCTTAAAGTGTGTAGTCAGAGCTGGTTAATCTGAATCACTTCGTTCATTTCATTTTTGTGTGTGTAGTTTATAGATATATTTGAGATTGACAGGTCAGCAGCACCCATAGTTACTACAATTTAAAATATAAGCTATTGTCCAAGTACCCGTGTGGGCATAGTTTGGTAGTTAAATGCATTGGATTTGTAACAAGGCCTTTTGAGAAGGAAAATAACCAAATAGGAGATGAGATGAGATATATTGGATTTCAGAAGAGTACAGAATGTTCTAATGAATAAACTGTTACTGAATGATGATAAAGCATGTGTTTTTAAGCTATCACATGGCTCTATTATTAGGAGAGAAAATTCCATGAATTTAGATGAGATGTATTATCTAATTTTTCCATTTTAAAAACAAATCTGCCATCCAGTAATATTTGATGCCAACTGTGTATGGATTGCATGTTCCTTTGGGAGAAAGGTTACAAAAGTAATACAATAAATAATCTGAGCTTCAAGGAGCTTAACTCAGGGATCAGAGGAATAGAAAATAAATGTCTACTGCTGTGGAGAATCAAAAGATTGTATCTTACATTTTCTACCCTGATGGTATAGTCTTATTGCCATACCCTAGGATGGGCCTTGGGAAGCAACTGATCCTGCCAAGAAAGGATGTCCAAAGATGAAATGCAGTGTCTTTGTAGATGTCCTCCAGAATTCAGTTGACCTGAATCTGACAGTATTATACAACAGATTTCTTTCTATGAACATGGAAGGTAATGCATTATTGTGAAATTTGTCCAGACACACCATCCAGGGCCTCTGTGACTCAGCTGTGTGTTGGAGCAGACCCAGAAATGTTTACTGAGGAAGACCGTGGACCTCAGCTCTTCTTGTGGTAGCTCTTCATTCATTTCATATATGGACTTGATCATTCCATGGTATCTCCTCAGTCTGTTCTTACCAAAGAGTACAACTTAAAATGATGCTTTCCAATGCTTATTTTAAAAAAGTTATCTGAAGGCAATAGTATTTATGGTGAATTACAGGAAACTGGATGTTAACTTATTTCTTCTGAGAGTTTTAAATTTATCCTTGGATCACTCGAGAGAGCTATGCACTTGACCTTGACCCTATTGTTTTGGCTTCTCAAAAATTTTCAAAGAATTGCACATCAGGGTTTTATCATTACCTTGTGTTGAAGAATATTTTAATAAACAACTACAAAAAATTCAACATCTTGGGGATACTGTTGTGAACTTTGTTTACTGTGTCAGATACAATGTCATACAGACTCACTGTTGAAATTTCCTCCAGATGTTAGACTAAGAAAAGTTTCTGGGACTTGAAATGATTAAATGGTGTTTTTCTCAGGGCTTTGCATCATGTATTTGTTTACATGTTTTCTTCTTTGTCTCCTAGGGAACTCAAATCCAAATTCACTTTCTTTTGTAACAACAGCATGGTATATTAATATATTCTCCAGACTTTTATATTCTCTTCCCCATATTTTTCTATATTATGATATCTCAAGCTATTTATTTCATCTGAGGGTGATTTTTGAAATTTCTGAAATAAGATCGTTTAAATAGTTGGAATGAGTGAACAATGATGGAGAAAAAATAGAGGTGAGAGCACATGAGAAATGCTCAGCTCATTGAAAGGAATTTGAGAAAGAGATGATGTGATTAAATTAATTCTCTAGTCTAGGTATTACATATAAAATATGGGTGGATTTGAATGATATTTGGAACAGTACTTGAACTTACTGTATGTAGGATGAAGATTGTAGCAGATATAACTTTTCATGTTCTTTAATTTTCATCCTTATTGTCATGTGATTATTTATCATAACATTAATCTATTATTTTAATATAAATATATGTATGTAAATCTTTATTTCATGAACTAGTAATCAATAACTTGTTTTTTCTTTACAGTGATACTTGGATATAAATAAAATAAGTTGAATAATTATCTCACTCAGGGCTAAGAAGGCAATTAGAAACTCAAATGCCTTCAGGTTCCAGGGTCCAGGCAGGTAAAATCATGTCCTGAGCTGGAGCTCACATGTCCCACTGAAAGGGAGCAGCAGTGACTTCATTTCAGCAGACGAGGGAACATGAGACTGGTATTGCTGATACCTCTGGATGAACTAGATTTTTTTCCTGGATTTTTAAGTGAGATATTGACAATTAATTCTAATGTGGCACGTAAGCCACTCGTATGTAAACCCTGAATCAGAACTGTAGAATTCTAGTTTCAAATATCTGACCAGGCTCTTCGGTCTATACCATTGGCTGAAGAGTGTGAAAATGTGTCCTAGCATCCTGAATTCTTGAAGAGGGGAATCTTTGTCTTTCATCCCACATATACTATTTATTTCCCTGCTTCAAAAATGTCTGGGGAGATTTTGAAATCACTGGAATGAAATTGTTTTAAAAATGGAAATGGGTGATGTACAATGGAGAGAACTACCATGGAGAGCTCACTGCTCTGTGAGGTTGGGGCAGGTCCCGAAGAAAGAGTTGTTTTGCCTTGTCTTGCACCTCATGGTCATTACAATTTCCTTGGGTTTAATCAAGATATTTTTGGGGGATCCTCACTATACTACAGTTAAGACATTTGAGGCCATCTGCACCACCACCAGCCCTTCACCCACCAGTGTTCATTTCTAATCCTCTCTCATTTCCATTGCTTTTCTCATTCTCTGGATATTTCTACTGTTACCTTCACTTTTCCATTGGGTCCTCTGGAACCCCTCATGCCATTGTTAATAATCTTTCCTATGCTCACAGTCTTTTGCCAAGATACTTTTCCCATCAAAACATTGTCTTAACTGAGTTTCATCCATTGCTTTAACTGAAATCTGTCTGTTTTTAAGAGGCGGTTTTCCTTTCAGCTGTCAACAGGGGCACAGTGCTACTTAGTCTTGTAAATCCCACATCCTAGGAAGCCAAGAGGAGGAGCTAGCATTCTCTTGGGCACACACTACCCTCTCCACTCACTAATAAAAATGCATCCCCCAATAAAACTCACCTAATCTAGTTACACTACCTTTCTCACTCCTGTCATTTCTCTTTGCCACAGTTCGAGCTTTTAAGAGGCTTATAGCTGATCCATCCAAAACCTTGCCCTATTTTGTTGATGCTCTTCTGAGCATCAGCCCTCCATTCCCAGGATCACATACAGCTCCTTAAAGAAAAAGATTCCATCTTAGTAATCGTAAACTTCATCATATCAATCTGTCTAGATTGCATTACAACTGTTTGTTAATTCAGATATTCAGCCTTCCATCATGTCTTGTTCTCCTAATTTGATCAAATCTATCAGGTTGCTGTCCTTCCCCGACCAGCATGAGGCCACCTGCTGATCCTTTGCGTCCCCCTTCCATCCTCTTATCACATGTCTGTCCTTTTTTGTCTCAGTGCTCACCAAGGCTCTAGTGTGCCAAATTGGGATTGGTATACCACTCCCTCTTTTTTACTCATACAACGTAGTTGAGTATTGCTGGAAACAAGCAAATGAAACATAGACTGATGCTCCCACAAATAATGGGTTTCTCCTCTCACCCGGCTGCAAGGGTTGAACCAGTTATTTGTACCTAGCCATCCTCACTCATGACCTTCAACAGCTCTACCGAATATTTATAGTCCCCCTGGAGGCCCTTTCTTTGGATAGTTGCTCTGTCTCCCCTTCTCAGCAGATGCCCTAGCTGCCTCCATCAAAGCTGAAGCCATCAGGTTTGATTAAATCAGCCTCAACACTATTTACATTGCATCTACTTTTCCATTTATCTTTAATTTCTTTCCTCTCGTCTGTGTTCCTTTTAAGGCTAATTATATGTCCTTGGCTCCATTCCCCTCAGTGTCCTGTGGGTCTTCTTTTTTTAGGTATCTCTTTTTTCTTTGGTATTTTATATCTCCTTTTCTATAAACTCTTGACCTCAACATATGAATATATGCAAGACTTCCCCATCCTGAAAAAAAAAAAACTTTATTCCTCAAGTATATGTTGGTATTATCCAACTCCTTTGTTACTCACATTTTTTAAAGAATAACCTACCCTCATATCCTCATCCTTACTTTCTCAGCTTCATTGGCTTCTCTTCCACTTGTGATCTGGCTTCAGTGTCTAACCATTCTACTGAAATTTCTCTCCCTGATATCTAAGTGCTAAAACCACTGGACGTTTTCTCAAGGATCATATAGTTTCTTTTCTCTTTTAAGGGTTGGTTACTGTCTTCTAAAAGCTTCCTACTATCTCAGATGCTATGACCATTCTACACAGTTCAGATTCTTTCCTGGGTGTCTCATCCACATCAGACACTTAAAAGAGTGAAGGATAGTACCCCAGGAACACTGATCTTATTGAGGTATACTTCTTTTTTCTAGGAGATATTATGTCTTCATGGTTTTAATTAATGCTCTTATTGTGATGGATTTTAAATCTCTATCCACAGTGCTTTACTCTCCTTCAAACGTAAGCCATGTGTATCTAGCAGCCTTAGCATCTGTAGTTGAATGGTACACAGGACACTCAAGCTCAAAATATCTATAACTCAACTTGTATAAAATTAATATAACTCTAATATCGTGCCTTAACCTGATAAAGATCATATAAAATATATAGAAACGAGTTTTATTTATGAATACAGATATAAAAACTTAAAAGGTTTTAACAACCTTTAAAAATGTATAAAATGGATAATACACAGAAACTGGTAAGATTATTACTAGACTGCAAGGAATGAAACCAGGACATGTTTCAACCCAATTCATTACATTATCAAACTAAAAGAGGAACCTCATGGCTATAGTAATGTGTGCCAAAAAGCCAATTAATAAAATTCAGCAGCCATTGCAAAACTTCCAGATAAGGAGAAATAAGAGGAAGCCAGTTAAATATGATTAAGAATATTTACTGAAGCTGAATAGCAAATATATAAACAGTTAAATACTGACAGAGTCATTTCCAGTAAAAGCAGGAAAAAGCCAGGGATATCCACTATTGTCACCTTTATTCAATGTTGTTTTAAAGGTTTTTCTAGCTAATGTAACAGGATAAGAAAATAAAGTAATCAGTATAATATATTAAAAAGAGGTGGGTTTTTTTTTTGTTTTGTTTTGTTTTTTGCAGATAATTGGGACAACTCAAGAATTAATAAGAACATTTGGCAGAGTAGCTAGATAAAAGACAAGGTAATTAGAATTGTAGTTTTATTCTATGCCAAAAAAAGTGACTCTGTAGAATTGGAGAAGAAAAGAAATTCATTAAGAGTAGTAATAAAACTTTCAAAAGACATAAGCATTAGAGTCCAGCAGTCCTATGAAGAAATCTTTTTAAAGGAAAACTGTTAAAAGGACCATCCCCTACTTTTTTGTTTACATATATGGGATAAATATAGAACAATTTCAACTGAACTGGGGACAGAGCTGTTACAATCATGAGGAATGGTTCTAACATCGTGAAATAAAGTCATTTAGATGATGGCACATACTTCTTGAGGATCTACTCTGTTCCAGATTCTATTCCAGGGACTGGGACTGTAGCAGTGAAAGTACAGATAAAAACCATTGCCCTTGTGTAGCATATATTTTAGTACGATTTTTGAGGTATTTTCCATAAGCTTGGAACTGTGCTAAGTACTGGATAGATGTAAACTCGTTTACCCTTTGGGTACTGTTCTTATAGCCATTTTAGAGACAAATACACTGAGGCACAGGATGATTAAGTTGTTTAGCCAAAGTTCCCAAGATGCAAGTGGTTGAGGAAGGATTCAAATCCAAAGAGTGTGCCACCTAAACCCATTCCCACTGTCTGTGCTTTTGCATGTGGTGACCATAGTTGTAGTGTGCCATACTGCTGCCGAGAAGAAGCAAGGGGGCTATTTGCCTGTACACCTGTGTTACCTTTCTAAGCTGCTGGTATACCATTGCTAAAATGTCAGCCAATTAAATGTACACGTGAGTCCGGCCGGTGTGGCTCAGTGGTTGAGCGTCGACCCATGCACCAAAAGGTCCCAGTTTGATTCCCGGTCAGGGCACATGCCCAGGTTGTGGGCCAGATCCCCATTGGGGGGCATGCAGGAGGCAGCCAATCGATGTTCTCTCTCATCGATGTTTCTATCTCTCTCTCCCTGTCACTTCCGCTCTCTCTAAAATCAATATAAGGAAAAAAATTTTGGAAAAAAAAAAAATGTACACGTGAGAGGGTATGAAGTACCTACAAGGAAACTTGTTTCTCATTGGTGGCATCGGGCACATTACATTTTAATTCTTTTCTGAAGCTCGCCAAACAGCTCCTGTGTTTTTTTTCTTTTTTCTGGTAATATTTTTTTTTAACGACTAGAGAAATTTAGGTAGTTCTTTGTTCTTTGGTGTTTCTTAAGCCTATTGGAAAACAGCCAAAACATTTCATAATGCTTCCTCTAAATACATTAATAATGTGTATGATGTAAGGGGATATGTATATATATAATTTAATCCTAGAAAGGACATTTTGTTCTCTTAAAAAAAAATCCCTATGGAAGTTTATGACCTTTGTAATCAATGCCTTTTTAAAAAACTAGGCTCTAGAGAGTGTTTGGGTTGGAAAAGGTCACCTATTTGCAGTGATATATTCTGTCAAGAGTGTGTATAAATGTAATATACTAGACCTTAACAATGCAATATATTTTGTTGGAATAAAGGACTTCCTTTTTGCTTTTTATTTCAAATGAGACTTTATTAAGCATAGAGCTATGAATGATTTCTTTTTGAATGTATTCTTTTAGTGAATTAATTTATTATAGTGCTTGGGAATTTTGAGTCAGAGCTGAGCCTGGGCCAGGTTGAGGTGGGTGTTCACCAGGGAGAACACAGCGTTAGTCCTGACCCCACTCCCTTTCTGCCCGACTCCTCCCCTCTCCCCCCACCCATTTAACACTGAGGAGCTGGGAGGTTATTTTGGATTTACATTGTTCATGTGAACTAAATAAAAATAGTATTGAGTAGTTGATATGTCCTATAGAAGGAAAAAATATTCTCTTAGAATCTCCCAAATATTCTATTGAATTTGAGAAAATTACAGTATTGTCACTTTAGGTTATTCCTTAATGCTTTCTCAGTTTAAGTAAACTATAAGAGTTCAAAGGAAAGCACAGTCTCTGTTGCCTGGGAAGACTTCTGGGAAGGCATGGGATTGGCATGAACCTGGAGATAACATTCCACATGGAAGAACCTGCCTAACCAAGCCCTGCTGTCCATTTTATTTTATTAAAAATTTTTTTTTTCCTTTATTGATTTGAGAGAGAGAGGTAGAGAGAGATAAAAACATCAATGAGAGAGAACATCTGTTGGCCGCCTCCTGCATGCCCCCCACTGGGGATCGGGTCCACAACCTGGGCAAGTGTCCTGACCAGGAATCGAACTGGTGACCTCTTGGTGCATGGGTCGACGCTCAACCACTGAGCCACACCGGCCGGACCTGCTGTCCATTTTAAATTGAACTATGAGGCACATGGACGGGTCAAATTAAGCATAGAGTTGCCAGATGAAGTACAGGATCCCCAGTTAAATTTACATTTCAGATACCTATAGGTAAAAAAAATTTTTAAACCTAAGTATGCCCAATGCAATATTTGGGAATCCTAAATCTGGCAACCCTAATTAGAAGAGAGAACTGTGGTCCTATAGACTTTGTCCAGAGAGCCATCCTGGGCAGAATGAACATTATTATGTGGGTAAGATGGAGCCATTGTAAGTCATTGAACAGATGAATGAAATGAGGAAATTAGAGCTTTAAGCAAAAGTCCTCTTCCAGATGTGTGCAGACCGGTTTGTTATGAGGAAAGAATGTACTTTTGTTGTTGTTGTTATGACTGCTTGTCCATCTCTTTATTACTAGACTGCAGACCTTTTGAGGATAGGGAAGTGTCTTATTTGTTTTATAACATCTAGCAGAAAACCTGACAGGTAGTAGGAGCTCAATAAATACTGACAGGAAGGCAGGAGGAGGGAGTGAGGTAGAATGAAATATTTCACAATGCTGAAATGATTGTAATAAAGTGACAACCTGTGTAATAAAAATAACAAAGAATAATTGTTAGATGGGTAGGAGAATGTGATTTTTAATAATGGAGCATCATGGAAGAATTGCAGTAAGAGATGGTCCGGAAGCTGGAACGAGATTTAGGAGTTGGATCTTGAGAATGAGATGGAGGTTGGAGCTGCCTGCCTAAGTCAGATATATAATATTTTGACCTGTGCTTTTTCTTACTCTTATGAGTAATGGAGTAATGATGGTAAATAAATATTGCCAGATATGATGGGTAGAGATGATACCAGTTAGCAAGTTTTCTGCAGCTGCTTATTACAGTTCTAATGTGTTGCCACCTAAAACCATCTGGAATGTGATCAGAAACAGATCTAATTTGTTCTGAGTTTCAGCAGGTAGTTGATGATGTTGCCTGACATGGTCCTGGTATAGCTTTACTCAGCGTAGCCTTGCCCTTATTGAGTTATTTCTGGAAGATATAGTTCAGCAAAGGACGTGGGGAGGGTTGTCTGATCATCTCTGTTTTTGACTTTCACCTACAGATGTTCTATCCATTATACACTGATTTCGAAATGGGATTTAAAAATAGTTGACATTAATCTAGTAGGTATAAGTAAAATTCCTATATGAAAGCTAATTAGTTGACAGGGAAGAGTCCTCATAGCCAGAAATGACCCTACTCTGTAATTCAGTAATTTCAACGCATATGAATATTGCATGTGTTAGGCACCGAATAAAGGAGAGGGCATGTTATCAGGGTGCCTACTGTCGAGCAAGAAAGAGACAAACAGAGGGACATAAGCTGGTATAACTGCTGTAGGGTTCACGTAGTATATGAAAACAACTGCTTAAATATGCAAAGGAGGGAATTATTCAGTTTGCCTCAGGGAAATCAGAGGGACTTCATAGATCCAGTGACATTTGAGCTGAATGTGGAAAAGGAGTAGTAGCTGGCTAGGAAGAATACATTTAGTAGGAACGATAGGCAATCAGGCATGAAAGTCCATGGTGAGTTCAGGGAGGAGGAAACATGGTGGGGGTGAGGTGCAGTGTGAAAGAGAAGGTAGAGAGGACGACTGGGCCAGGCAGGTTGGCCCTTTCATGCCTTCGTGCATTTTTCTTGCATGCAGTGGGGAGCTGTAGAAGGTTCTAGGAAGAAGCAACAAATTGCATCTGTATTATATAAAGGTAACTGGCTTCAGAGTGCAGAGTGAAGAACAGAGCAGGCCAGGCTGGTAGGAGGTCGTAGCCTGACAGGTAGTAGGAGAAGAAATGATGCATGCCAGAGGGAGGTCACTTAAACAGAAGAAAAAAATGATATGTCCATATGACATTTGAGAGAGAACTAGAAGGATACTTTGGGGGTCTCGGGAAAAGAGAAACCATCACCGATGAATTTGAGACCTTTGGTATAAGGTACTTGTAGATTTTCGCAACATCCATTTTGACATCGAATGTGAGGGGCTGGGGGTGGGTATGTTGTCTGCAGAAGAGAATGATGTCATGTGTAAGAAGAGCTAGACTTGTCCCATAAGGGCTCAGTGAGTGGAAGTTCTAGGGAGACAGATTCTAGCCTTAATCATAAACCCTTCCTAGAGGTCAGTAAGTGAAGAGAGATCCTTTAGATGTGGAAGGAATGAACTGCCTCTGTTCTACTGAGGTAAAGGGGGAATCCGTGGAGGTCAGTTCTCTTACTATCTGGGCATGTCACATCAGTCTGAATGCCTCATTTTCCTCAGCCATAAAATGGGGGGAATAACCTGCCACCTGCCTTACTTGCTTATTGTGAG
Organism: Tadarida brasiliensis; assembly: GCA_030848825.1. Taxonomy (NCBI): domain Eukaryota; kingdom Metazoa; phylum Chordata; class Mammalia; order Chiroptera; family Molossidae; genus Tadarida; species Tadarida brasiliensis. Next base: position 31,651,967 of record CM061263.1, on the reverse strand, counting down.
GATTAATAAGATAACCCATAAAAAATGCTTAAAACAGTGTCAAGTCCAGAGACAGGGCTAAATAAACATTAGCTCTCATATGCTAAGCCCTTCCGTAATTGACCAGATTTCATATTGCTATTGATTTGAGATGTTTCTTTAAAATGTGAGCACAGGAAAATCTTTTAACTGATGTAACTTGCTGAGGTATAATTACCAGGGAGGACTTAGGCTTTCAGTTGCTTTTTTCCATTAAAACTGCTTTGTGGACAGTATCACCTTTAGTGTGTGGAAATTGATCTTATGCTTACGTTTTCTAAAATAAGTAAAGCTTCAGTTTTAGTGGGATTTTATTCTTGTGAGTTTGTTTCTCAGCGTTGAGATCCAAAAGAGAATGCTGAGCTCTTTATGAAAACGTGACAAACATTGTAATGTTTAGATTATAACTTGGAAGTCAGTGTTGGGTTAGATTACTATGGATTGCCCTGTTATCTTTTGTTAGGTAAGAAAATATCTTTTTCCCTTGTTTTTTTTTTTTTTTGTATGTTTCTCTTTGTTACCCATTCCTCATACTATCTTATCTATCATACCTGGGCTGAGGGCAAGAGAGGAAGTCCGATACAGAGTGAGCACCAGTTTCCATCAGCGCTACCAACTGACTGTAAGAGCTGCGGTGTTACTGCTACCTCTGTGCCTCAGTTTCCCCACCTATACAATGGCTGCCACCTACCACCTTCCAATAAGTAAAGTTAATTTTTCTATTAAAAATTCTGTAAGATTTTTTCTATAAAACCTTTGCAGTTGGAAGCAAGCTACTTATTTCCCTATGTGTCCTGTAGTGAATAGAAGACAGGAATTAATTCCGTGGTCTCATGGAGAAAACGGAGATTTATAATTAAAAAGTGGTAGGAATAAGAAGGGAAGTTCCTAATTCCCTCCCCTCCCTCTCCCCCAAAACCCACATAGTTGGTGCAGTGCTTTGAACCCGTCAGAAGTAGAGTGTAGGAAAAAACACCAAGTGACAGTGGCTTGCCAGTCTGGGCTGTCGGAAATATCTGTGACACCATCTGTCACCGGGGAGTGTAGGTGAGAGAGCAGCAGATGCTGACTGGGGACTCCAAGTTCAAAAGCAGGTCTTCACTCTCTTCCACACATTGGGGGTTGTCTAAATCACTACCTGTTTTCAGGCAGTTTTCATTGATCATACATCGTGAATCAGCAACTTTATAAAAAAAAAAAAAAAAAAAAAAAGCTTTAAAGAGCCACTGCTTGCAAACTGTTCCAAGGGTTCTGTGATTGAAATCAGTGTCACTGGGATCGGGGATACAGAATGTCCAACCCCACTGACTTCCTCCGACTCATCCCCGGGCTTGGTGCTGTTCGCGCTTTCTCGGAGCAAACATCAGCAGAGTGGGTGGGGGACAGCCGGTTTCCCACCGGGAGCAGGTAAGCTGCAGGTCTGCCACGTGGACAGTGGACACGTTTGTTGCTGGGGGAAGCCGAGAAGTAGCAATTAGGCAGTGGAGTAATGCTTCTCAGGGGCCAGGGCTCCAGTTGGTAATACATTCCTTTCTTAATGTGACTTGATGTAGATAGAGTGAGGGCCTATCAGGTGTGAAAAGCCCTGCTGCTCCTGGCGTGGAGTGGCCTCCAGACGGTGATTTGGCGACGTCAATCTAGTCATGCTTGATTTGGACACTTAACGTGGTAAAGCAGGATTTCTCTACCCCCGATCAACTTCTCAATTAGCAAGCTGCCTTGTGTAACGGCCTTGTTTTGCAATCCCTCAGGGCTGCTTCAGGGGTCATTAGGGTGAGAAAACTTGAACACCAGCTTGGCTGCAGCAGAGAGGGAAGGAGCCAGGGAGCTTTCCTAAATACATATAACCCTTTTTCTAGCTGTTTGCTTTCATGGGATTGATTCTTGGCACATTAAGAAGCTTAAGGCTCCAGTATCTTCTTTAAACTGCCCCCCTTATCACCTTTGCAGCTGACAGGTTTTTTTGACGGGCTGAGAGTAAAAAGAGATAACTAGTAGGTTAGTACTTTATTTATACATGTGGACACACAAGCACACAGAGAGACGTGCACGCTTCTGTTCAAATGTCTTTTAAGCTGTCTTTTCAGGGCCTCTGGTTACCAGGAAATATCAGCTTTCAAATGATTCCAATACCTCATTTCTCTATATTCAAAATGTCTGAGTTCCAGATCTTTATTTCTACTATGTCTGACTTTGTTCACTAATCTTCAATTGTTCGTTCCTTATTCAATATTTTCCCTCTAAACCCCAATTAATATTTACATGAGTAATATATGTTAATATGAGGTTTAGGTGATGGACATTTATGAACAGAAATTGAAATATATTTTATTAATATGGGTTTCCCCTATCTATGATTTGACTAAATGGCATATTCCCAGTTTTAATAAAGAAATTAAAATGTCAAGGGATTTAAGCATAATTTCTTTATAAGATGTATCTGGATAGGAAAATAAACACAGAAAAGTATTTTGAGAATTGTACTGATTACTTAAAAAACACCTCTATCTGCAATAATTTTAGTTTATATTTGTAATTTCCTGTTTTTGATAACTTACTTTCATATCCACTTGGTATTATCTCACTCTTAGAAAATTAGATGAATGAATTTGTATAAAATATTTTAGCCTATTCTGCCTTAATGTAATGTTTTTAGAGCAAATTATATATTCCATGAACAGGTTTTCCCAAAGTTGTTTGCCTCGATTTCTTTTTTAAAATATTTATTTTATTGATACTGAGCAGAGCTTTATATGGTTAATAATATATGCATGGTTCTAGAGATAACTGAATTCAATGTATTTTATAAATCAGAAGTTAGCTATGTATTGATGTTACACACCCCAATACATTCTCTATTTATTAAGGGTTCAACATCCAGTTTTAAAAGTGTTAAAGAATAGTTAAAATTCTGGACACTGCAGCATAGCAATTTCTAAGAAGTACTTCAAATAAGTCCTAAAGGTGAAATAACAAAGGAAATACCTCAGTAGCTCTGTCTTTTTATAAAGAAAATCCATACACATGCCAAAAACGAAGTCCTTACTTAAACTCATGCTATGGAAATAGCATTTTACAAAAGAAAGTGCTTTGAGCACTATTCAGAAACATCATATATGCTATGAATGATATTTGTATGTGTATATACAAAAATATAATCTATAGGTTTGATTGTAATTCTTTTTGTATATTTTTACTACACAAAAATTTGACTTTGATGTTTCTCCTCCATAATACTGTGCTGAGTGTTATGCTAATTTATTATGGAAAGCAACAAGCTTGGACAAATTAATACTAAAGAATTGTATGTCTTTCTTCCACAAAACTGTTTTGTGTTTTTGAGTCTTCTTTTTTGTTTTTTCTTATTCCAAAAAGGACTCATCTAATCCTATAAATAATTGTTCTCATGGCTTTTTTCGGTAATTCTTTTAAATCCTACTTTAAGGCAATTCAAAAAATCCTTTCACGGATTTTTAAATTAAAAATTCAATGTGACTATGTATACATATATAAATACTAACCCATGTTGAATAAAAGGTGTATACCTTCCCTTTTAACTGGGTTTAAGAGAACATTACAAATTCAGTCTGACAACTAAAAGTCAAATTATCTGTATTAGCTTTCACCTGAATCATCCAGTTCACTTCAACTAGAATGAAGAATCACAGAATTTTAAACTTATATAACAGCCCTTAAAGGGTATTTAGTTCAGTCTACCTATTTGGGTCAGAAAAAGGTTTGAAGAACAGAAAGTTTGAACTCTCTGAATTCTAACTGATCTTTGGCTATTACCAGAGTTGCTATATAGTTTTCCATCCAACCCAGGACACTTGGTAAAGAAAGCACTGCTAGTAATTAAACGGGGCCAAGGGAATATATACAGGATTGTCCTGGGCAAACTGACACCTGAGTACCCTTATTGCAGAAAGTTAACCCACATATGATTTTTTAAGAGAATACTTTCTTATAAGAATTTAACAACAATTGTCTATTAAAATCCTAAAGAAATAAAAGATGTTAAATTTGCTTTGCAGAAAACACTTTTAAGAAGGAGAACAAATAAGATATATCCTAGGAATCTTTGATTATTATGTTAATGGATTTGGAACTAGGGAACACTTGGGTGCTTCCACAACGAAATATCCTTAGTTAAAAACAAGGGTGAAGATCTGTGATAACATATTATGCACCTTTTTTCTTTGGTAAATTTAACTTACAATGTAAACTGTATGCTATTCCCAATCCTGTTACTTACCTAAAAATAACATATTACAATTAGGTTGTTTCTTCAAGGAAATAAGGTAAAAGATTTAAATAACATTTGAAACTAAATTGTGGATAGTGGGGTCCTTATCGAGTTTGTCACTATTCTCCTACAAAGTTCTTTTGCTTTGAAGAAGAAGTACTAATTAATCCCAGGAGAAATGTTTGTCTGAAGTTTAACTAGCTAGTTACAAGGCAAAGTAAATGCTTTACCTATTCTAGGTAAATGGTTTGTTTACTTTGTATAAATAATCACGCAATTACTGGCCCTCTCTCATCATTTCAGGATATAAAAGATACACTTTATATCAGAAAAATAAGTTTGGCATTGCATTTCCAACCACACTGTCAGCATAGATTCCGTGTTTGCCAGTGGAGTTCTGGTGAGTCTCGGTTAGTGCCCGAGGAACGTGTGGGTGGCACGTGGAAATAGGGTGAACTTGACGTGGGAAAATAATAGGTGGCTTAATTGAAAAAGATCAAAGGAAAGATCTTTCCCATGATTAAGTCATCAATAACTGTTTACAAAATGACCTCTATCAGCTTCCTGTAAATGTTTCTTCTCTTTAATTTTCTTTTTTGTTGAAACATCTCAGTACTTCAAGTTCATTAATTATGAGATGGGTAAAAATACTATTTTCAAATAAGACACATACCTCTCCACTTACTTTGTTGTTCACTTTTATATCTAGGGTACACAGAGAAATATATGACAAAGAAAGATAAAACAGAAGGTAATTATGGGCCTCTAAGAATCTGCAAAGCTATCAAAAGACTTCAGTGTGATTTTTTAGAAAAATATTACGTACTTAAAAAGTTTCCACCTTGAAAGACCTATGCAATTTTAAGTAGATAAAGCTTTTTGAAACTCATAATGGAACAGATTCTCCCTTTAAAAAAATTTTAAAGCTTTTATTATAAAATTGTATGTAGCATATTGCAATTAGTGTTTATTGTACTGTAGTTGAAAACAGTGCCTCATTTATTTTGATCTACCGACAACTTCCTCGATTATATCAAGGGAGAGCTACATAGTAACTAAATTGCCACAATATCTGTAATAATAGTCAAATTTTTATGTTCATGTGATTGCGACTGATTTGTTCTCCCCTGCATTAAAATCTTCAAATTAGAGCAGGGATGCTATAGCAATTAGATGAATATCAACTTATATTATTTTTTAATAATCGATTCCTATTTTAGTTCATATATGTTATCCTTTGTTTCACTGTTTCTTTTTTTTTCTACCTCTTGTTACTCTAGAGCAGCGGTTCTCAACCACCCCTTTGGGGGTCGAATGACCCTTCACAGGGGTCACCTAAGACATAACAGTAGCAAATTACAGTTATGAAGTAGCAACGAAAATAATTTTATGGTTGGGGGTCACCACAACATGAGGAACTGTATTAAAGGGTCGTGGTATTAGGAAGGTTGAGAACCACTGCTCTAGACCTTTCCATAACTGTATCTAAAAATTTGAAAAACCTGGTTTTTTAAATATCACAACAATAAATAGCAAGCTTGACACATTTCTTTTATTCAAGCTACAAAAGGTTCTTTTCAGTTCCAAGAGTATACAAATTTATAAAATGTTGGTACAATTGCCATATTTGTTCAGAAGTATTATCCTCATCAACTGTTGAAGGAAAAACATTCAATTTTACTTTTCCCCAAATTTCTTCTCCCACTAGGTTACAGTGCTGATCATAAATAGCAGTAACATCTGCTCATAAGGTTTTGGAAAATGGGTCTGAGAAAAATTGATAGGTATTTGTTGAGAGTCGAAGTATAATATTTAAACACTGTTTGCAACTTTTAACTGAGTTAGGTGTGAAGAGAGAGATGACGATTCTAAGTAAATCTCCCTTTGTCAGATCATTAATCCAGAGATGTGTCCAGTGCAACCCCTTCTTGCCCCGATTTTGCAGGGTATACTGAGAACTGTCCTAGTAGGAAAGGAGCAGATTTGAATAAGGAGGGTTAGTTTCTCATGCTTGCTCTGATATTAAGTGATGGTCTAAGCTTCTGTGTGTAGACATGGGTATTTCCTGCTCTTCATGAAAGAGCTGGGACAGGGGCCAGGCAGCCCCAATGTCAGCTCGTTTTTCTTTACGTATTATTCTATTACTGCCTTCGTGGAGCAGAAAATGGAAGTTTAGAAAGGAGTTAACACTGAATACGCCTAAAATTGGAAAATAGGTTGGACATTGTCATCCATTTCAGAGTATGGATACACTACAGTGATTCCCATCATTAGCATGCATGCTTTCAAGTTAGTATAAAATCTCTCTGGCCTTTTTTTTCTTTTTTTTTTGCATTTGTCTTCAGATAGAGGGGGAGGGAAAAAGTGGGGAAGAGAGAGAGAGAAACATCGACGTGACAGAGACACATGGAGTGGTTGCCACCCACACAACCCCAACCAGGGCCGGAAACAAACTGCAACCAAGTTACATGCCCTTAGCAGGAACCAAATCCTGGTCGCTCTGGTCCGCGGGCCGACACTCTAACCACTGAGCCAAACCGGCCAGGGCTACCTTTTTTTCTATCTATAGGCAGAAGACACTGGAAGAGAGATTTCTAACATGAGTTTCAATTAGAAAACTCTAGATCTCCATTTGTTTAACTGTTATAAGCCTTGTACATCCAGGGCTACAAGGAAACTTGAGTGTTTAGGCCAGCACTGTCCAATAGAAATAAATGTGATTCACATATTAATTTTAATTTTCCTGGCAGCCCCTACATTAAAAGGAAAGGTTTTTAAAGGTGAAATTAACTTGAAAAACATATTTTCTTTAACCAAATGGATTCAAAAGGTTATCATTTCAATATATAATTAATATTTTTAAGTTATTGAAATATTTTACTTTTCTGTGCTAAGCTTTGAAACTTGGTGTGTATGTTGCCCTTAGAACGTATGTTGATACAGATTAGCCACATACGGAGTGGTCAGCAGCCACCGGTGGTTTGTGGTTACCGTACTGGTCAGCACAGCAGTGGCCACCGGTGGTTTGTGGTTACCGTCCTGGTCAGCACAGCAGTGGCCACCGGTGGTTTGTGGTTACCGTACTGATCAGCACAGCAGTGGCCACCGGTGGTTTGTGGTTACCGTCCTGGTCAGCACAGCAGTGGCCACCGGTGGTTTGTGGTTACCGTACTGGTCAGCACAGCAGTGGCCACCGGTGGTTTGTGGTTACCGTCCTGGTCAGCACAGCAGTGGCCACCGGTGGTTTGTGGTTACCATACTGGTCAGCACAGCAGTGGCCACCGGTGCTTTGTGGTTACCGTACTGGTCAGCACAGCAGTGGCCACCGGTGCTTTGTGGTTACCGTACTGGTCAGCACAGCAGTGGCCACCGGTGGTTTGTGGTTACCGTACTGGTCAGCACAGCAGTGGCCACCTGTGCTTTGTGGTTACTGTACTGGTCAGCACAGCAGTGGCCACCGGTGGTTTGTGGTTACCGTGCTGGTCAGCACAGCAGTGGCCACCTGTGGTTTGTGGTTGCCTTACTGGTCAGCACAGCAAGTGGCCACCTGTGGTTTGTGGTTACCGTATTGGTCAGCACAGCAGTGGCCACCTGTGGTTTGTGGTTACCGTATTGGTCAGCACAGCAGTGGCCACCTGTGGTTTGTGGTTACTGTACTGGTCAGCACAGCAGTGGACAGCGAGTGGAAGGGTAGTTAGCTTGGCTTATGAGTTGATTGGAGGTGGGAAGGGAACCAGCTCTGTGGTGAAATGTAAGGTCTGTACTCACCATGTGGAGGGTATTGCTGTTTTGTTTTCCTGGACTATCTCAAGTCTAAAACAACCTATTTTGGATCATAGTCCCCATGTTGGAGGAGACTGTAATTGTTTAGGGCAGGAACTCCTAGCCAAACATTCAGAGAACTTGACCCAGTTCCTCTGGAATGAGAGCTTCCTATAAGTCAAGTATAGTTTTAATGGGAAAAGAAGTCTTTTTAGAATGTTTTCCTCATCTTTTCTTTGCTTAAAATGCAAGACACAGAGAGATGGATGACATGGCTTCCACCTAAATCTTTCTTCACTTTCAGCATTCCTTTTTATTTTTCTACTGTTCCCAATGTCGTACTAAGTACAGATCTCAGGAATTCTAAAACCAAAATTAAGTCGTCTCCCTTCCTGTTTGCAGTTGACTTTTTTACCTATAATTTTATTATCCCAAGCATGTTGTTGTTGGTTAAATGGGTTAGATCATGAGCTGATACTCAACAAGTTTCCCTGGTAGTTGTCAGGTAGATGCTTAAGAATTAGTCCTCTAGTTTGGGAATGACCACCCAGCCTCATGCTGCCTAGGACTATTCTGTCTGATTCAAGGGAAAGTAGAGTTTTGCCTGAACATACGAGAGGAACACATTCTGAGAACATTCTTCAAGTACCGCACCAAACATGAAGCCTCCGTCATCCAGGCCAGAGACACCCATGCAGGCTGTCTAGGCTACTAATATATATCTTATATTGTGTATATAATCATATATATATACATATATATGTATATGTATATGTATATGTATATATATATATATATTTAGAGAGAGAGAATACACACATGTATATATATACACATGTATGTAGAGAGAATATAAATATGTATTATACATGTATATACTAAACTTTACTTTTAATAAGTGGCTTTTGTGTTTCTGTTTGGTGTGATTTATGTGTTAATATCAAATATACAAAGGCAGAACTTAAGCTAAATTAGAGTTAATTTCAGAGAATAAATGTACTTAATTATAAAAGAAATAATCTCTAAGCTTTTTTTTAAACAGATGTCTCCAGTTTCTTTAAAATATGGTCAACTTTTTTAGCTGGTTTGAGCTTAATTTTAGAAAAATTCAGTCATCACTGTGCTCAAAAATGTATACTGAAAATATATGCTGTCTAACTATAACAGAAGCATAGTTCGAACTAATGTTAAACCTTTTTATATATGTTTTGTACATTTTCAAATGTTCAGTGTCTCCTTTTATTCTTCTTTTAAGTCCCACAATATCCTCATCTCTGTGACAGAGGAGCACATGCTAAGACCCAACAGAGAGAGAACAATAGGTCTATCTCCCTTCAGCCTTGTAATGGGTGAGCTTTTTACATTTAAAACAAAAGAATTGAATGTTTAAAGTGTTTTCATTTTCTATCACTACATTCCTTAGTTTAAAAGCTGAAATAGA